>OZ057400.1:104489795-104577295 GCA_964056695.1 Melieria picta | reverse complement strand
TGAACTTTAAAGTGTCGTATTTTTCTTGCTTTTTATTCAAAATAGTTTTCTTTTAAACTCAATGATTACACCGTGCGACAGCATTTTTCACACCGGGAAAAATCCATATGGGCGTAAAACTAGAGACCAAACATAGTAATACTGCGTACTCAGTTTTTCATTTCTACATCCTTTGTCCTTTTAAAAGGACTTAAAAGTTTTGAAGGGGAAAGAAAGGAAAATATTGTAAAAAATACTTAACCTCGTTAGAATATGGCGATATGTATATCAAATAAAAGAGGAAAGGCTCAAGAATATAAATAAAATTGAAATTTTGTAAAAAAGGATAGGTCCTTTGAAAATGTTTAGTCCTTTATATCCTTGAAAATTTATATAGAATTTTCTTGAAAAGTAAGTATGTTAAAACCCAAAATCTCCTTGATCACGTGTCAAAATTTCATTACTCTAACTTTATTGGTTCGAAAGTTATTTAAAAAAAGCTGCAATTCTAATGAAGTACAAAAATTCTAATTTATTTGAGAATCAGTATTTTAAATAATAAAAAGATACAAAATCAATAAAGCGAGAATAATGAAATTTTGACACGTGATCAAGGAGATTTTCGGTTTTGAACATACTTACTTTTCAAGAAAATTCTATATAAATTTTTAAGGATATAAAGGATTACAATTTTCGAAGGACCTTTCTCATATCCTTTTCTTTACAAATAGATAAAAAATCAATTTTATTTAAATTCTTGAGCCTTTCCTCTTTCATTTCATATACATATCGCTATATTCTACTAGGTTAAGTACTTTTTATATTTTTTTTATTTTTTATCCACTTCAAAATTTTGAAGTCCTTTTAAAAGGACAAAGGACGTAGAAATGAAAAACTGAGTACGCAGTATTACTATATTTGGTCTCTAGTTTCACGCCTATATGGATTTTTTCCGGTGTGAACATTTTTTTATTTTTTGTCGCACGGTGTTATATTTATACCATTCAAATACTTATAAGTTAACTTTTGTATTGAGGCAACACGGGTTTCAAGGGTTAAAGGAATCATCTAAAAACCTGGAAAACGTATGTGCATTCCGTTTAAATCCATAAAATCGAGCAAATATCATTTCAATTCAATAACATCAAAACAGTCAACATAAGCAAAGCCACAGGACACATTTGAACGAAATTATGTTCCACCCTGAATGCCATAAATTATACTTTCCAATAAAATAAATTGAGTGAATAGTTACCTCTAATACAACTTATATTATTTAAATTTTAAAATCGAGTGTCCTGAGTGAAGGACCACATACATTCAGACTCTGGGCAGAGCTGCATTCCAGCAGAATCCCTAAGCACATTTGGTGATTGCTTAGCCACCACAGAACCAAATGATTTTAACGCAAGAAAGATACTAGTTCGCTTCAAAAGATGATTCGATGTTGAGCGATCACACCTCTAATGACTTCTATCAAAGTTATGAGTAATTTGATGAAGTCAGCGATATTTAATGTGTCACTGTTCTGCTTCAACCCTGCGGTACCTGTCGACCTGGCAAAAATCCACAATTGGTAATCAGACTAGGTTTATTAGGGATATCTCTCTTATGCAGTAAGACTGGTGAGAGTATTTATAGCTTCTTAGAGCCAATTCATATACGACATTACAAAGTTCCAACAAATTCTTAAGTAAGGTAAATGAACTACACCTCTAACCTACTTTCCTGCGAAGTAATACATTATACGTTTCAAATTCTACATAAACCCACAATAAACTGATAACTGTTTAACGGAGATCAGGGATCGTATTTGATCATTCATGTGCAAATCATGCTCGCTCTTTTCTTATATCATTGCGATCTTGTGATCTGGTTTGAGATTGTGTAAGACACTGGTTCGGGCACACGATCGTCTGTGGGTCTTTACTAATTTTTTATGAGTATTTGAGGAAAATGCAAAATCAGCGATCATTCTTCTGATCATGTAAGAAACTTGCTCGATGACGATCACGATTGAGTGATAGGGCCTATCACGATTGGATTGTGGGTGTGATTTATTTATGCGGACATAATTTAATTGGAAAAATGATGCGATCAAGACTGCCCTGACAAAGATAAGCAATTTGATATCATTATTTCTGTCATGGCCCCGAACAACTCGGGGTTGCCAGATAACTGAAATAGATGTCTCCTAAATCTTAAAAAAATTATATTTCCCCCAAAAATTTAAAAATCTCGTAAAAATTTTATGTTTATAACACCGTGCCACAAAAACCCACTTATGTCAAGACCCATCCAAAAGATTATATAGGCGTTAAATTAGAGGTCATTCATAGTAACTTGGTATACTCAAACATGTAAAAAAATTAGATCGGTATGAAATTGATTTTTGTACACTTCCTTCATTTGTTGCATAAATTATACACTTTGAAATAAATTTTCAGAAATTCATAAAAATCATAAAATTGAATTAATTCATAAAATTTAATTAAATTTAATTAGGCATTTTAGGTTTCCATATTCAAGGCTTCAGTGATGATGTCAAATGTATCACCATCAAAATCTCCTAAACTTTCTCCTAAACAATTTTTCCTCCTAAAAATTCTCCTAAAAGACTAAGATTCTCTTAAATCTAGGAGGCAATCTCCTGATCTGGAGACGCTAATTAACTCATTCATATTGATGAGATTTTACAATCCAATGCGTATTACAACAATACGTTGTTTTTGGCTCTTAAGATAAGATTGTTTATCACTAGAATGACCTAATAATGTACAAAATAGGGATACATTTTTGTTTAAATAATATTTACAGTTTTTGTTTTAAAACTGGCTTTAAAAAATTGAAGCTGCGGAGGATTTTATTTCATACATGTCACAAAAAAATAAATGACCTCAAAATTGTCATTTTGACTCCCTTAGACATTCAAGTATTAATGCATCTACAACCTTTCTGGATTCAAGTGTATTACATTTTTCATTCTTTCAGAACAAAACCAATAGATTGCATTATTATTTGCCCTTTTTTATACTTTGGACTGGTTCTTACTAAAAAAAAAATTCAAATGATCCAAAAGTCATGTTTTATCTATACAACCAAACATATGATAGGAAAAATACTTAAATGTATTATGACTTAATAATATCCGCAAATTTTACAATAATCGACAAATTGTTAACATTTCGACAGGTTCTATGAGGGCTTTGACCTCAGATTCTAAAAGTTTCGGAGATTCGCTACAAGACAACAGAATTCCAATACACTTGCAAGCCTCAATTTAAAACGTCACTAATTTTGGACCTACGCATGAAATTTTCAAAAACATTTTCTCCGAAATTACATTTTGTTATTTTCAACATTCCAAATTGTTGACACGTTTTTGTGAGACTAAACTAAAAAAAACAAAACACAACAATGTAAACAACACTGACGCACAACGTTTTTTCCTTTTTTGGCGCGTCTGATAACCTTGCGGGTGCATTTTAGTTGATAGCATAAATTTTCAGCGCACTTTACACACTTTGTGCTTTAGTCATCAGTGAGCAACTCATATTCTACAATTCTAAGCTTCCAAAACTCACCTTCCCGTAGGAAACTCGCCGAATCGTAGTAACAAATCATTTTGGCTCCTTGTGTGGGCGCCACATAGGCGAACAGGAACACTAACAAAAAAACATTGAAAGTCCACATTTTGTACACTTGACAGAAAAAACCAATGCTCACACTTTGATGCTTAGACAACAACTGAAAATGAATTCGCTTGGCAATCGAGAAAGAACTCAGCAAGTTGTCAGCACATATTGCGAAAAATCCAACTGATAAGCGTTGAGCTAATTTCAAACTGAGATTAGTCGACTGAGAAGAGTTTCAGAATTGTTGTGAACAATTAAAGCGCATAAAATTTGATTTAAATATGAAGAGAATGTCTTCAATAATATAAACACAGATTGTAATTAAAGAGAATTGAGCAGTTTTTGTTTAATATTCAGTTTCAAGTATTAACTCTCTTCAAAGATGTGGTCTTCATATAAGCTTGGCTGGGATTTTATTCGAAATTATATCTGCGCTTTGATGATTTTCTTAATTATCAACTCATGACGTCAGAGTAAACAAATCCGGAAGACTTAATGACTTAATGACAATCAGTGCGAAATTTATGGTTTTAGAATTATACGAGGTGATGCAAATATAAATTCGAAACTTGAGCTTGAGTTAGGTAAGAGATTTTGTTCATCGGTACCAAGTGTTATGCACTCTACATATAAAACAACTGGAATACATACATCAACTGGAATCGCAAATAATTCGATACGTCTTTTTCAAAATTTGGAAAATCAAAATTTAACGAGTCCACAATGAACTCAGGTTCGAATACGGTAGTGTCCGACCGATTACACTACTCGACAAAATAAAAACAAAAGTATTTTTTAGACTAATCTTCGGCTGCTGACCACGAAACTGAAAATCAAAAAATTTTCTTAAGAAGCGTTTTCGAAAAATCTTCGAAAAACACGTTTTTCCCCTCTTATTTCAGTTATGAGCACATATCTCGTAAACCAACCATCCCACTAACACAAGTGGCCCGTCGTTCAGAAGATAATTAACTAACCTTTCCAACGATATATAGATTGTCCAAATCAGATGAGATTTGGGGAAGTTACTGACGGTGAAAATTGAAAAAATTGACCTTTTTGACCATTTTCAAAAATTATAAATTTTCAAATGGTTTTTTTATATATAAAAAATTATCTCCTCTGGTTTTAAAATCTAAGATGAAAGATATAGTCGGATGGTTGGTTTACGAGATATGTGCTCATAACTGAAATAAGAGGAAAAAAACGTGTTTTTCGAAGATTTTTCGAAAACGCTTCTTAAGAAAATGTTTTGATTTTCAGTTTCGTGTTCAGCAGCCGAAGATTAGTCTAAAAAATACTTTTGTTTTTAGGAGCACGCGATGAACCCATTTTTTGTCGAGTAGTATTATTCGTCTTCGGCTTATGCGGCCAACTTAAAATTTTCTGCTTCGGCTTCGGCCAAAAAAGCCGAATACTTTAGTATACTTTAGACATCCATATTGCGATTACCAAAAAAGCTCTCTAACGAGTTATTCATGTCAATTGAATTTTAAAGCCTTTTTGTTTTTGTTAGAAACTAAACTCTCAGACTGTTGGGGTTTTTTTTTAACTAATATACATATATTTATAAATATTCTTTTATGAATTCTTAAGTGGTACAATGAAATGAATAAAGAAAGAACTGCTGAATTTAATCAGTTTTTTTTCCTTAAAAGAGTTTAGTATTCAGTTTCGGCCATCGGCCTAATATTTTAGTTATGCCGAATATTCTGCTTCGGCTTCGGCCAAAAATCTACCTTCGGTCGGTCACTAGTGTACGGGAACACTGAAAACGACATGAACCGATGACCTATTGACTTCACATGATTCACATGACATGATTAATTAAGTGTATTTAATTTTTTTTTAAATACAATTATGGTATTCATAATTTGCGGGAAAATTTATTTCGGGCAATTTTCCCTAAAAAAGAACGATCTAACTGTGAGCACCACATTGTATATCTTTCAAAAAATTGTGGAAAAATTTTCAAAATAAAAATGCCTCGCTCAAATGGCAAACAAACGTTGAACATCAAATAAAGAAATCGTCCCGATAGTGGCATAAAGTACTCAAAAAATTCGCTCCGGAGATTGTTTCAAAAAATTTATTTGACTTTGTTTTTTGACTATTTTAATAAACATGCTCAGCAGTGAGCAGTGAGATACCATATGGGAAAATTCGGGAAAATTGCAAGGTGGGAAATTTAACATGCTAGATACCGCTGAACTGTGAACACCATAATTAGTTTAAAAGTTTGTATGGAGAAATATGATTTAATGGTTTTTTTTACTTCAAACTTAGTAAATTCACTTCAAATAAGAAATAATTCGACACTTCTTTTTCATTTCTTCGAAAATCAATTCGAAATCTGACAGAGTCAACGATGGATTTAAAGTTTATATAGAGAAACTGTGAAAATATGAATTAATAGGTCTATTGACTTCAAACTTGTTGCAAGTGATTCAAATAAGAAATAATTTGACACATGTTTTTCACTTTTTTGAAAATCAAAATCTGAGGAGGTCAACACATCGTCAACAATTTGTATGGGGAAATATGGTTTAATGGGCCTATTGATTTCAAATATGGGAAAAGCATTTCAAATGAGAAATATTTTGAGAAATATTTTTCTTCAAAATCCAAGGGGATCAACAAAGGGAATCTTTAAAGAGAATATTGGAATATTGGATTTCAGAATTGGAGAAAGTATTCAAAATCAGAAATATTTCAACGCATGTTTTTCAGTGTTCGAAAATCAAACATCAGACGAGGTAAAAAATTTTGTATTTTATGTGAGAAATTTAACTTAACATTGGATAAGATCATAATGTGAATAGCGATTATTTCAGGGAAATCATAAAATTAATGCGTGCAAGGCCGCCAGGCTTTGCTAGTGTCCAGTCCGTCCAGTCCCTGTAAGCAATTTAGTAGTCGACTACGAAAATACCAAACTTGTTCATTAGTTTCAAAGTTTAAAGTTAAGTTGGTAACACTGTTGAGTTTTTTTTCAAATTTTTTTTTATTTTTTACAACACTTTTTTAGAATTTAAAATACCAATTATTCATTAAAAAAAAGCACAAGTCTTATAGCTCAGAATGTGCGGTCTGCTGAGACGAAAACATGGTATCAATCGTTTTTTTGTCGGTCAAACGGTCTTTAAAAAATACAAATTGCCTGATATATTTGACCGAAAAAATAAAAGTCACAAAATAACTGTTATTTTTGAACGATAAAATGAAAGTCAAAAGTAACAGTTATTTTTCCTGAGATGATAAAATGCACAAAATAAGTTTTTATTTTTGTCGGGAAAAATAAATGTTAAAAGAAAACAGTTAAAATATTACTTTTTTGATCATCAAAATCATAACCGGTACGGTCCCTAAAAAAATCGTTTACTTTTGCCTAAAAAAAAGTCAAAAATTTAATTAAAAATAAAAGCCCAAAAATTACTCATTTGTGCCCAAAAAAATAAAGTAAAAAGTAAAGTAAAAGTAAAAATATAAAGTAAAAAAATAAAGTAATCAAAAAATAAAAGTAAAAAATTTAATTTTATTTTCCAACGTCCACGAAATTTCACTAGTGGAACAACAGATCCATGGAACGACGTACCAAATTTCAATGCTATGCGACTTATAATTCCGACGCTATTTAATATTGTAACGGAAATTAGTTCTGTTGGCCAACGCAGGCGTAGTTCGTATGGCTGAATTGTGCAAAAATAAAACACAATGAAATTCTTTAACGCAGTTCAACACTGTAGACACTTTATTTTCACTTCACTGATTCACCAGTCACTTTCACGTCACTTTTCTCATCCGTGTTGTACCGTTGCTTGTCGAAACCAAACTGACTCAACTGCGCTGTACCCGGTTACCTTTTTAATTGTTTGCTTGGAGCGCAATTTGTTTTCGAATTCGTTCTTTCATCTCTGCGATAACACTACTCGACACGAAAAATGTTCCTAAAAATAAAAGTATTTTTTAGACTAATCTTCGGCTGCTGAACACGAAACTGAAAATCAAAAAATTTTCTTAAGAAGCGTTTTCGAAAAATCTTCGAAAAACACGTTTTCCCCTTCTTATTTCAGTTATGAGCACATATCTCGTAAACCAACCATCCGACTAACACAAGTGGCCCGTCGTTCAGAAGGTAATTAACTAACCTTTAACTTTTTTTATTTTTAACTTTCAGGACCAAAATATGTCAGGTATGGAAAACATACATGTTTTGGATCTCAGTGTGTAGATTCATACATCTATATTGTTTTCTATTTCAAAGTTCTGAAAGTTCAAAATAGAAAATTTAGTAAAAAGTAGACAATTTTCCTCTGTCATCTGGTACCCATATCTTCATCATTGCACAACCGCAAATATTTGAAAAAATATTTGAAATGCGTGTCTTTAAAATTTTAAAGTCCTTTAAAAAGGACTATGAGTCAGAAAATGAAAAACTGACTATGCCAGGATACTATAAATTACCTCTAGTTTCACGTCTATATCAACATTTGAATGGGTCTCGGAAAAATAAAAAAATTTGTTCGCACGGTGTAATAAATGAAAAGTTGGTGTTTTCACTCCGTGCTTTATAACTTTGTCATTTTTCTTTCGATTTAATTGATGTTAGGCTTAATATTTGTTTAAATATTATATCTTTCATCTAAAATTTTAAAACCTGACTAGATAATTTTTTTGTCTATAAAAAAACCATTCGAAAATGTATAATTTTTGAAAATGGTAAAAACTCAATTTTTTTCAACTTTCACCGTCAGTAACTTCCCCAAATCTCATCTGATTTGGACAATCTATATATCGTTGGAAAGGTTAGTTAATTACCTTCTGAACAACTTGTGTTAGTCGGATGGTTGGTTTACGAGATATGTGCTCATAACTGAAATAAGAAGGGGAAAACGTGTTTTTCGAAGATTTTTCGAAAACGCTTCTTAAGAAAATTTTTTGATTTTCAGTTTCGTGTTCAGCAGCCGAAGATTAGTCTAAAAAATACTTTTGTTTTTAGGAACATTTTTCGTGTCGAGTAGTGTTATCGCAGAGATGAAAGAACGAATTCGAAAACAAATTGCGCTCCAAGCAAACAATTAAAAAGGTAACCGGGTACAGCGCAGTTGAGTCAGTTTGGTTTCGACAAGCAACGGTACAACACGGATGAGAAAAGTGACGTGAAAGTGACGCGATGAACCCATTTTTTGTCGAGTAGTGTAATTCCATCGAAATTACTATGCTCCCTAAAAGTATACAATACTGTTGCGGACAACAAATGCCCGTTCAGTTGTGTTGCCTATGCTAGGGGAGTCCGTATTTGCTCAGAGCGAGCTGCATGATTGTCACAATATTTGATTTGAGTTGTATGGGCGGTGCCACGCCTTCTTGTCTATGCACAACAATAGATATCCACAAACCTTTTGCTGGAGACACCACCCATTGTGTCCGGGTTTCAGAAGTCATGCAGTCTTCATTCATCTGACTGGCTGTCTGTCGTCGGGACTTCCAATTATCCGCTTGTCAGTCTATTTCTGTCTCGAAATCTGTCGCTCTGTCTATAATGTTGTTGGTTGTCTGCTTACCTTTTCATCTGTCTGTACGTCCGTCTGATTGTCGATTATTCATCAATTTGCTTGCCTATTCGTCTTTGGCGTCGTTTATGCACACTGCACACAATTCTTCGCTCGCACATCATTCGCCTATTTGCCGTTCCATTCATTCGTCTAACTGTTCGTCGGTTCGTTCGTCTGTCTGTCTGTCTTTTCAGCTGCTGAAGCATTAGTTCGCCTGTCTGCATGTGCAGTTCGTTCAACTGTTGCGTTGTTGCTGCTGCTACTTTGGAATATTTGACTGTTTTGTTGTTGCTGCTGTTTTCATTTTTGTTGTTGTTGCTATTGCCTACCACCGATGACTGCTCAAGTGTGGTTCGTTCGTTGGCTTTCTTGCAGCTTTGCAGCGCTTCGAGGTTTTGCTGCAGTTTTCATGTTATTGTTGTTGGCACTTTATGATTGTTGTTGTTATTTTATGGTTGTTGCATTTGCTGCATTGTTATTGTTATTATCGCGTTTTGTTGTTAGTTTTTTTTGTGGCTATTTTATTATTGTTGCTATTCGCATGTTGTTGCTATTTTATTGTCATTTTTTGTGTTGTTGTTGTTGTTATTTTATTGTTGCCGATTATAAAATCTGCACTTCATCGCACTGACCCACATTTTTCCTTTCCATTCGCCTTTTCCTTTCCTCCATTCGCCGAAATGCTGTTTCGCATACATAATAAATTTTTAGTAGTTGTTGTTGTCAGCGTTGTTATTTTATGGTTTGTTGTTGTTATTATTATTGCTAGTAGCATGGTTGTAGCTTTTTTGTTGTTGTTATTATTGTTTTGGTGCTACGATTTTATAACAACACACAAAGACATTGATGTGTGAAGACTTTTTGTTGTTTGATTTTCTGTTTTGATTTTATTCATTTGTTTTCATTGCAATGTGCCGTGGAAATGCAAATCAATAGAAATATTGGGAAAATAGTTTTCATAAATTTCTATAAGTTTCATAAATATTTTTTTGTTTGCTGGAAATATTTTTCCGCTATTTTTGGCGCCAACTGCAGCTGCTCAGACGAACAGCACTCGAACGTGTTGCGAATTTGTGAATGAATTTTCAATGCAGGAAACTTTGAATGCAGAAAATGCAAGAGTGAAGTGACTGCTGTTTAGTCAGTACTGGAGTTGGATATAATAACATCTTTTCATAGCCGATCATTGCAGTTTCTAGTTTCATATGCAGGGTTTCTTTAGTAGTCAAATCAAGGCATTTCGAAATCTTTAAATTTTACGAAGGTATTTGAATTTGTTTTAGGATGCAATTAGGGAAAGAATAAAAAACAATTATTGTCTATATTTTGTTAAATTATTTTAAAGCAAGTTTATAGTATTTGCATACACCAAAGTCGTCTTGGGTAGAAATGACAGCCGAGTTGTACAAAGTCCAATTTCTCATAGAATATTCTTTTTTCTCCCTATGAGAAACATGATCTCTTCATACATATGATGTCACCGAATTTAATGTAGTAAACCATAATTTTCTTACAATCTTCAATTCGTTCCTAACCTCACTTTCGTGCTCGAACCAACACAGTGTTCTGTGTAAATCTAGAGGGACACTACTATAGAAAATAAGTTGAAATGTATAAAAAATGGGCTGTCAGGGTGCAATACCTTACCGATAGACAATCTTAGGCCACAATTTAGCCCATCATTACATACATACATAGGTATATACACAATTAGAAATCCGAAAAGATCAATTAAACATCCAAACCGTTATGTCTTTGATTCATATATCCAAGAATAATTTTCATAAACTCAGAATAATCTTCGTAATTAGCAGGACTCGCTTAAAAGTATTGAAAATCAACATTGATTCGGGATGTTCATATATGTGGATTAGTATATAAGTAATATTTTTCTTCTGAAAGATTGTTTCAACCCGAATCCATCACCTTGATTTTAAAGCAATGTTCGGCCTTCCTTGATTTCTCGATCCTTAACCGTTTCGACCCCGAATTTTACGCTGTGCCTTGATATTACTTTTTGGTATTTAAATCATGAAACACGTTCCTAAGAAGTGTGTACACGGCATTTGAAGTGGCCACGCCTCTTTGTTAGAGTTCTGGAGCTAGTTTACTTTTGAAGAATTTTAGCTTAAAACGGGTTAAATAAATTTTGTATCACTATTTTTTACTTACAGAAAAATTATTTAATATTTATGGAAAAATACAAAATTATCACTTTTTGATTTTATTTAACCATTATTAGAGAAACAGGGTTTTGATCAAACTGCCCAATTCGTAGACTTCAATTAGAACACAAACTTTCCCTGATATCGCTGCAAATTATTGGAAATTATTTTGGGGATAACAGTAACATTTTTGTAATTTGCTTTGAATTCACTTCTAAAAATATTAATTTGTTGGTGCCTACTTAAATTAAACCCATAAATCAATAGCTTTTGCTATAAGATGACAAATAGGTGAAGTTGCTCTCAGGCAACTTTGGGGTCGAAAGGGTTAAGGCTGTGATTCAAAGATCAGAGTAGCTAGTGTGCTGTATTCCATTTGGTTGAGGTGTCCCACCCAATGCAGCTTTCATATTTCACAAAATATTTAAATATTTACATAAATTGTACAACTTATGGTTCCATTGAAAAGAACCAATTATCTGCAGTTCTACTTACGGATATTGTTTCTACGTCGTATTAATACATAAAACTGAAATGATTAGTTATATGAAATTATTTATTTATTTAAGCCAAGTGATAGAATCAAAATACTGGAAACTATCAGGTGTACAACTTTGCTTCCGCCGTTTTTTTTCCAAAATTAAAAGCTTTATTGCGAAAAAGTGCTTACAGATGTATTATTCAAAGTATTGTCCGTCGCTAGCGACAACTTTCTCCCATCTTTCCGGCAATTTTCGGATCCCGGCTCGAAAAAAGGAGTCCTCTTTTGACGCTATCCATGAAGCAATCCATTTTTCCAATTCTTCGAAGGATTGAAAATGTTGATCTGCCAGGCCGTGTGCCATCGAACGGAATAGGTGGAAGTCAGAAGGGGCGACATCTGGGGAATACGGCGGGTGGGGCAAGACTTCCCATTTCAGCGTTTCCAGGTACTTTTTGACCACTTTTGCGACGTGAGGCCGAGCATTGTCGTGTTGGAGGATGACTTTGTCATGTCGCTCTTGATATTGTGGCCGCTTTTCTTTTAGCGCGCGACTAAGGCGCATCAGTTGTGTTCGGTAGCGATCTCCTGTGATGGTTTCACCCGGTTTTAAGAGCTCGTAGTAAATCACACGAAGGTTTTTGAAGGTTTTTTCTCTTCCACCACCATGTTTGTCTTCGACATCGAAATCACCATTTTTAAAACGTTGAAACCACTCCCGACACGTTCTTTCACTCAGAGCAGCATCACCGTAAGTTTCTGAGAGCATTCGATGCGCTTCAGCTGCATTTTTTTGCGAATTGTAACAGAAAAGTAAAACTTCCCGCAAATGGCGAGAATTGGGCACATAAACGGACATTTTCGAGCGTGAATAATACGAAAACAAGAACAACTGTCACTGAAACGGCGATGACAATTCGTTAGGCACTGTCCACACTCACTTTAAAGGCATTACCATCTATGTATTTCAACCAGCCTCAGCCGGTACAGCCACCTATCGGAAAACGGCGGAAGCAAAGTTGTACACCTGATATAAAAATAGTTCATGCTTAAAGTTGGCAATAAAAAATTTTAAAACATAAATTTGATTGCTTACAAGCTTTTTGTTTGTTTTTCAGTGCTGCCAGACATCTAAAATGACTTTTTCCTAAATCTTAAACAAGCTGAAAATTCCTCCTAAAAATTCTAAAAATTTCGTAAAAATTTATTTTACAATTTTTATAATCTAAAGAATTCAACTTCTCATAAAAAAATTTAAAATAAAATTAAGATATATTTATTTTCTCTTTTATTGCAGCCTTTCATTCATTTAGTTTCAGCTTAGCAACAACTTACAAACAAAACATATTAAAAATTTTCTTTTCATTCATTGCATAAATTATAGACTTTGAAGCATAAATTTCATTAAATTAAATTAGTCAAATGTATCACCATCGAAATGACGTAAACAATTCGTTCTTCTAAAAATTCTCCTAATAGACCAAAAATCTCTTAAATATAGGAAGAAATCTCCTGATCTGGCAACACTGTCGCGTCAATTTAATTGATTAAATTTCTGAATAAATGTATGTATATCAGACATTATAATAAAAATTAGCAAAAACAAAGTGAAAGGGAATCATGGGTGAGTTCTTTTTCGATAACCTTGGGTATCTTGCCGATAAGACTAGTCATAGTCTACAGAGCTCCGTTAGAAGCTCAAAGTGTTTTTTTACGAGAGGATATGAGTCCAACAAATTGCAATATTACAATGGGCTTCTCAATCACAATGGTCCTCAGCTATGACTACCTATCCACATACCTCCGGATATCCCGGATAATTTCAATGCTGAAAAATCCCGGGAATGGGAAAATCCGATCTCAGGATCGAAACATAAAAATAGCTTACTTTCTGCTTTAATCACATTAATTTCGAAAAATGCAATTTTCTTATTTCTTATACTCGTACAAAAAAATTGAATACTGCCTGTGATATCATTTGACTTGAAAATGTTCATATTCTTCAAGGAAAAAAATTCAAGCATCATCGAGATTATTTCGAGAATTTGTCGCTAAAAATGTATATCGAGAAATTGTTTGATGGGACGTTTGAAAAAGTTGAAATGCAAAAATAGCTCTGTTTGTGTACGGATACTTTGTACAAATTTGTAGAAACTAGCTCTGCTTGGGTACTTTTCCAGTAAAAATTTGTTGCGCTCCCAAATATTAAACAACCCAAATAAAAATATTTTTATAAACTTGCCAGTTTAACTCTTGTTTGCACCAGTAAGACTTGTCACATTCATAATACACAGTGAAATGGGTGTCAATAAGAGGGTTAAAGAACGAAACAGCTGATATAAAAGTTTCATATTCAGGTTAAAAGCTATGGGGATACTTAAATTTTCTGCTATTACTCATACCAAATTTGACTTATTTTCAAATGGCGGAAACTGTTGCTAATACTTTCAGAAAGTATATGAAGATTTACATACGATTGAACAAGAAATATGCTTTTTATCAGCAGGTAGTTTGGCAATTTAATATTTTTTTTATGTTATTAATTTAATGTTATTTGTCATGAATATTTTGTTCTTAGTTTAAAAGTAACAGAATTGTATTAAACAAAATTGTATTCAATACGAAAATAAAATGTGTTTGATTGAAAAATACGTAAGTTTCTTAAAATAAAATATTCAATCACGAAAAAATCCCCGGATTGCAATTTTCAGTCCCGAAAATTTCAGGATTGTAAAAGTGGTCCGGGACTGCAATAATATAAAAGTTGCAAATATTTTTTTTAGGTTCCCATATCATGAATTTTTGTTTTTGTTTAAGTAAAAAAAAATAAATTGTATTCTTTGGTTTAATGCACCACTTCCTCGCAAATACGTTTGTACAAATACACACACATATACATACTTGAGTCATACGTCATCAGAATCGAGTTGTTTGGTTCTAAGATTTCACATTGACCGCAAGAACTGGTTGAAGTCAACGACCGTCACTGTTGCCGGGCAATGCAGCGCCGCATGCGCATTGTCCATCGGGGCCATTAATTATACCATGTGCCATGTGCAACAATAACAACAAACACAAATGGGAAAACAACGCGTAACAATTAAGACCTGTTCAGCTTAGAACCACCACTAAAACAACAACAACAACAACATCTATAAAACCACAACAACCACTACTAATTATGACCATTGAGACAACTGTTCTAGCCAAAATGCCGGCAACAACGGCAACAAGCCGGCAAACTACTCAAATGCTCTACAGTAGTTGTTATTGTTATTGTTGTTGCGTGAGGGATTCGAATTGGTTTTGTTGTTGCTTATGTGTTTGCCAGTTAATTCTTAAGTCATTCTCACATGACGGCCGGCGTGCGCGTGCGCCAGCACATAAACCACATATGTATGTATATGTATGCAGTGACGCGGTACAAAAACAACAATTACAATTACAATAACAATAACAAGAAGCATTATATCTCTTTTGAATTTTAGCCGCCGACCTTACCGCGTCACTTTACCCGCCCCGTCTGAACACCCGCGTCGACGTCATCGAACGGATTTCAAGTTTTCCACTAAACGCTCCAACTTCCCCCCACCACCGACCCCGCCGGTTAAAGTTGCATTGTGCGCGCATTGCCAGCTGTGACGCAGTTTCGTTCCGCTGCATGCAAACTCGACCGGCGCACATTGTGATTTTGTTTATTCTTTTGCGATTTGGTTCTGCTGAGAACACTGCGATATGAATTTCAAGAGAATTTGCTTTGTATTGGAGGTCTTTGTTTTTGTTTTTTCTGTTATTATTTTAAATTCTGCGCTGCCGTATGGCGTCAATGTAGCCGACGGCTATGTTGTCACAATGAGGTTCTTGCACCCGTGAGAACTTTTTCAGCAAATAATGGGTGTGTTAGCTTTCGGCACAACAACATTTGCCATGAGATGTGAACAGGCGGGAAGTGAGTAAGTGAGAATGATGAACTTTGGATGGGAATAGTCCATTGAAAACGAGAACAGTCTTGGCCAATCAGTCAGACTGTAGTTTGGGGTATGGAAGGTTCTTTAATTTTAAGCTCAAATGATAAAATGATAGATAATTGATTATTGAAATACTTAATTATGAATTGTTAACTAGATAATTGGAGACTACGAAATTCAATTGAAGCCAATAATTGTAAATTTAAGAGAGAAATAATAATGGTTCTTAATTAAGCATTAATCATTTGCAAACAATGAAGCTAAGAATAGAGAATGAAAACTAAGACTGTTAAATCAAACCTAAAATAATCAAATAATCAAAGCTCAGTTTGTTAGACTTTAATTAATTAATTAATTATTTTATTAATTACTTTAATTAATTTCAACTTACCATGTTGGACTTTAATTAATGAACGAAATATTTCATTACTTAAGTTAATTATTATTTATTAATTAAATTAATTAATTTAACTAATTTAATTATTTATATATTTAATTATTATTAATTAATTCCAAATAAGCATGTTAGACTTCAATTAATTAATTAATTATTAATTATTAATTTTAATTAATTAATAAATAATCTTAATTAATTAATTATGAATTTTAATTAGTTAATTAATTAATTTTAATCAATTAAATGAATTGAATTATTTTTAAATTAACTTACTTAATTTAATGAAATTAACTAAATAGGAAATTAATTAATTAATTTAAGACCAGCATGGTAAGTTGATTCGTAGATGTAATGAAATGAGGAAATGATTATGGGTTGATTGTTATATAATTGTAGACAAAAATATTCAATTGAACTATTCTTATTTTAATTGTAAATTTAAGATAGAAATAGTAGGTTAATTAATTGCAAACACTAATAATTATTCGAAAATTCAAATAGTTAATTGAAGCTGGAAATAAAGAATTGAGTAGATTGTTCAACTGAAACAATCAATCAAATTGAAATGAACAATATTTCATTAATTAATTAAGCCCAACATTATTGTTTAATCGCTTCGTCGCGGAGCGGGTTAAATAAAACGCGGGTTAAGTTTCGGGTTGTTTGGGGCTCTTTATTCGCGGGAGTACGAATAACGAATGACAATAGAATACATGAAACAGTAAACGATACAAACGGCCGAAGCCGGGGAGCAGAAAATAGGGGGAAACATGAGTACAAAAGGAGAAGGAAAGGAAGGGATTAGAGGTGGGATCGACAGATCACTGAACGATCACAGCACTCATTTAGCCATCGCGGCCGCCATTGCAGAGTGCAATTTATGAAGTGTCCGGGTGGAGGGTTGCCGAGACGCGGCTGAGGTCTGGCTGGTGGTGGTGCGGCTCACGACTGGCTGGCTGTGAATGCGCTGTGGGTGCGCCGATAGCTTCTATGCGTGGGATGATCGGTCCGTGCGAAGCAGTCTTGGAGGAACCTGCTTCGATGGTTGATCTGCAAATATATAAGATGTCGGTTACTTGGAGATTAAGTTTTTGACGCTGACATCATGAGTATGAGAAAACGCGGCTGAGCTGCGGGGTTCGCTTAAGCTATAGCCGGGAAATATGGAGATATATAAATTAAAAAATTGGCCAAGTTGCCATTTACTTTTTTTCAAGTGTGGGGGATTTTTGGAGTATATATGCACCTATTCGTAGGGCTCGAGAGAAGCAAGGGAACCGATCGAGGATGTCGGTTTGCTCTTCGAGAGGGTGGGGGCAGTCAACCGCTCTTTGGTCCGGAATTGGACTTGTACGAGCATGGAGTTGCTGGAGCCGTTCCACCCGAGAGGGAGATCTTATAGATCTTGGAGTTTATACCCGATCAGTCCGACGTCTGCGGGATTTGCAGCGCTTGGAGCAAGTCGCACTGGAGTGGCAACTGTCCTCTTTTCGGACCCGGGATGGAGGAGGTGTAATGAGGAATTGCGAGGGATTGCAATTTCCGTCAGTTGTTGGGGGTGTGGAACGAGTGGCGTGAAGCCAACGCTCTTGTCGAACCCTTTTTCTCTGTCTCATTAGAGGCGAAAGCCATCCTGCGGGGTCGAAATGGTTGGCAACGAAGGGGGGAATTTGCCGGTTTGGGAATGAGTTTGCAGGAGTGGTGGGTTCAGAGTGATTTTCCATTATTTCCTGGGGTGGAAACCCTACGGGATTGAGGGCGGCAATCACTTGCGAAAGGGCTTTCTTTAGGGCGGGAAGGTTATTTCGAAGGGCGGGCCCAGTAAGCATATGGCGACTTGGTACCTCTGTGGTACTTGTCAAATGCGAGGAAGAGGGTACTGGACCGCTTAATACCCAACCGAATACTGTATGCTGAGCAAGTAAGCTGCCACATACATTCCGGTGGATACCTTCGAGCATGATCTGCGGGATGAGATCACTGCCAATCACTATATCGATCTGCGCTGTCTCGAAGGGGTTTGGATCAGCGAGATCTAGCATGGCAAAATTTTGCAAATTGGGAGGATTTATATTGGAAGGTGGGAGCAATTTCGTAAGCTCTTGGAGCACGATTGCTTGCACGGGGAGTTTCGTGCTCGTTTGGGGGACTGCCAATGTCAAGAAGCATGTATGATTGGCATTTTGCACAATCTGACCGCCCATGCCCGAGATTTGGAAGGGGGATTTCTCGATTGGCAATTTGAGGCGTTTCTGGACCTTCGAGGAAATGAAGGTACGCTGAGAGGCTTGGTCGATCAACGCTCGAACCTTAAACAACTTTCCTGAGTGCTCAATGGACACCAGTGCCGTAGGCAGAAGGGATTGGGTGCCATTACTGGAGTGGAGGGCTTGTACTTGGAGCGTACTTTGCGTGGAAGATGTGCGGGGTTGCGCATCCGAAAGGGGGGAATGAGTAGAGGAGCTGTTTTTCGTTGGTTTCTGAGCTGTTGCGACCTGTGGAGTGGTCGAATGTGATCGATTCAGCGATTGAGAGGGTTGCGCATTGCCTTTGGGGAAATGAAGCATGGAATGATGCTTCCTTTGGCAATATACGCACGTAAAATTGCTTGTACAATCCTCAAGAATGTGAGATGTAGCAAGACAATTTACGCAGAGATTGTGCTTCTTAACGTATTTAAGTCGACTTTGGGGGGTGAGTCTTTTGAAGCTCTGGCAAGTCCGTATGGGATGGTTTGCGTTGCAGAGTTTGCACGCGAAGTCCCTATTCACTTGAATGTGATAATTTAGGGATTTGTGTGGCCGATTTGGGAGGACATTGGAAGTAGAGGGTTGAGGTTTCGGCTTAGCGGGGCGAATGCTTTGCAGCCGTTCAAGTACCTCGTATCTGCCGGTCAGGAACTCGTCCATTTGCGACCAGGGTTGCAGATCCTTCCGGGATGTCAAAGATTGCTCCCATAGAGCAAGTGTCTCTTGGGGCAATTTGGTACAACATATGTAAACCAATAGCGGATCCCAATTGTCAGTGTCTACGGCCTGAGTATTGAGAACAGACAGACAATTGTTTATTGTGTTTTGGATCCGCTGTAGTGCCTCACTATTTTCAGTGTGGGCAGGAGCGATATTTAGAAGGGATTTAATTTGAGTGTCAACGAGTATGCGTTTATTTTCGAAGCGGGATCTTAGGGCTTCCCACGCGAGTCCGAAATTCTCATCGGTTAATGCATATTGTTTTACAATAGCACCAGCTTTACCTTGCGTTTTGTATCGGAGGTGATACAATTTTTGGGCTGGAGTGAGCTGGGGGTGGCTTATGTATACTGCCGTAAACATGTCCCGGAAGGACGGCCACTGCTCATAGCCCCCGAAAAATGTTTCGGTATCACAAGGCGGAACTTGTAGGCAAATGTAGGGGGTATTTGCTGGTTCTAGGGGTCGAACCGGTTCCATATGCGCAGCGGGCTGGGGGGACTGAGTTTGGAGCATCTCAATGATGTCCAACATCTGAGCCATGCACAACTCATACTGGTCTGTGCAGGCGTCGATTTTTTGCCTAGCCGACTCTTTAAAACCGTCGGGCTGGCTGTTGTCTTCAGCAATGAAGACTGCCTCATGTGCGCACAAAAGCCTCTCCCATTGGGCTTGCAAATTTTTTTGCTTAATTTGGACCAGGGATTTGGTCCAATCCTCAATGGGAGCCGATGAAAATTTTGTGCATAATTGCACGAGTCTATCGGACTCGAAAATAAATTTTGCAACACTAGGATCGGTTGCTTTGGGACTAGAAAGTTTGGAGCGAGTGTTTGGTGGCTCCCGAGTGACAGGAACTGTCAAACGTGCATTGGCTGACTTTGTGTTTCTGGAGGAAGGAGTCTCCATTGTGACAAGCTGGCGTTTAGGGGATCGCTCAGCAGGCATTTTGTTCAGAAAAGCTCGACAGAGGGTAAAAAGTTTAAATAAATATATGTGTATGTAAATGTATGTAGGGTATTGGGGAAATAGACGTGTAGTCTAACCGCGTCCGCGCGAACGATAATCGAGTATGGGAAGAATTCGTTAATACGAAATTGTATCTCTGTCGAGTAAAAAAGTTTACACCCGTGTATGTAAACGTGTAGGGAAATATATATGTATATGGGAAACAAGTAAATTTTTTGTAAATGGGAATGGGTAATAAATAGAAATGTGTATGTATGCGGGAATTGGGAATGTATGTAAAAATTATTATATAAATATGATATAAATGTGTAGTCAAATGTGTGTGAAAATATGTTTTTATTTGTGAAAAAGTGAATTTTTTTTGTATGTGATCACGTGAATACGTAGGTGTATGTGTGTATATATATTTGTGTATAAATATATATATTTGAATATATATATATGTATGTGTATGTGATTATTTTTGTTAAATGGAAAATAAATATGTATGTGTATGAGTATAAATAAATGTATGTGAAAAGGAAAAATAAATATGTATGGGTGTGTGTATATGTGTGTACAAGTGTATGTAAAATATATTTTTGAAGATATTTCTTAGTTGTTAGTGTATTTATTAAAATGTTTTTTATTTGTATAAGGAGGAAACAAATTTTTTTAATTTTGTGCACAGGTGGGATGAGTTTGTCCCACTGTATGTATATGAAGAGTATGCGCAGTGATCGTTGTTATGTATAATTGAAAATTTTCGAAGTCGAAAATTTTCAATGTACTTAGGACGGGTCTTATTGTCTGTATGTAATAACGTGTATGTGTATATTGTGTATGAGTGTATATATGTATATAAATGCACGATTGAAAATTTTCTAAGTTGCAGAAATTTTTCAATGTGCAGTGAAAATGGGCAGTTCGTTCCACTGTATCCGCTTTGTGCTTCCTTGTTTATGTATATGCACTTGGGCCAAGCAGCTGGATTGCGTGCTGCCAAGTGCGTACGGATATAGCACAAAAGGAAATGCGGAAATATGTGCAGCAGTGGGCGCGCAGAATGTACACAGCAGCTGGGCTGTCGCTGCTGGTCTTATCTACAAGCGCAAAGACAAAGTGCACAAGGAAAAGTGCGTGAATATGGCACAAGTGGAAAGCAGCTGGGCAGTTTGCTGCTGATTTTTTGTGCAAAGCACAAAGAAAAGAGGAGGAAATGGGCAATATGTGCGCACAGGGAGAAGCGCGAAAATTAGGATTGGCGCTAATTTTATGCGCAGGGGAAATATGGAAACGGGCAGTAGCGGAACTGCTTTTTGCGGGAGTTTTGATCCAGTTGAATATTGTATATATGTACAATATTCAACGGCAAATAATTGGATAGGTATATGTGTATATGGGAATTTTTTTGTTAATTTTTTTGTACAATACGTGTATATGGGTGTTAGTGTATGTGTATGTAATATTTGTTAATTTTCAATAAAAAATTTGTGGGCTTATCTTAGTGGGCCCAGTGCCCGAGTATGGGGATCTCCTCTATGTGGTGTGTGTCGTCTGTCCGCTGTTTGTGTGCTGCTATGTTGTTGGCTGTTGTTGTTTGCCGTTGTGTGCTGCCCTCTTCTTTTGCTTTGTGATGTGCTGTGGGAGTGTTTGTTGTTGTTTTTATATTCTTCCGTAGTGTGTGTTTTTGTTTTTTATAGTGTCACTGCACTGCACTGCGTACGTTTCGTTCTTTTTTGTTCTTAATTTTGTGAAATTTGTGCACTGTTTAGTTTTGTTTTGTGTTTCACCTTTGTGTTTGTTTAAATTGTTTCACTGTTTGTTGAGTTGTCACTCTATTTGGTTTTTTTTGTGTCACTTTTCACTGTTTGTAGTTTTGTTTTGAAATTGTTTTATAGTTATTTTGTAATGTGTGCGTTCATAGATATATTCGCGGCTCATTCGCGAATGGCTCGAAGGACCATGTTTAATCGCTTCGTCGCGGAGCGGGTTAAATAAAACGCGGGTTAAGTTTCGGGTTGTTTGGGGCTCTTTATTCGCGGGAGTACGAATAACGAATGACAATAGAATACATGAAACAGTAAACGATACAAACGGCTGAAGCCGGGGAGCAGAAAATAGGGGGAAACATGAGTACAAAAGGAGAAGGAAAGGAAGGGATTAGAGGTGGGATCGACAGATCACTGAACGATCACAGCACTCATTTAGCCAATTATAAATTGATGATTAGGCAATTGACAAGAAAAATAATCAATTCAAGCCGTTAATTGGATATCTAAAATAGAAATAGTTATGACTGATATTTAATTAATAATCAATTACAAAAATAACAATTAATAGAATATTTGAATAGTTAAGTTAACTAAAGATAAAACTAGAGTATTTAGACAGAGACTATTCAACTGAAATTTAATGGATAATCAATTAATCAGGGAACTAATTTAGCCTAACAGGAATAGTTGATAATAAAACAATTGGCGAACACAAAAATCAATTGCAATCGATAATTGTAAATTTAAAATAGAAACAGTAATGATTAGTAATAATTAAAAGAAATAATTAAATAGAAAATTACTAATAATCAGTAATTAATAATTTGTCTTATCATCAACTATTCGTGTTGGCCTTAATTAATTCCCTATTCTTAAGCTGCGCCTTGATGATTGATTATCCATTAAATTTCAGTTGTATAGTTAAATAGAATTAATTAGTAATTACTAATTATTAGTAATTTACTAATTATTAATAAGTAATTATTAATTTACTTATTAATTATTAATAAGTAATTATTCATTATTAATATTTAATAAGTAATTAATAAGTAATACGTAATTATAAGGAATAGTAATTAGTAATTACTTATTAATTATTAGTAATTAAATACTAATCTCTTGAAAACAAAAATGGTTAACCACACATGTAAATTAAATGTGAAAATAATGAATGAAACTTTAATTAAAATTTAAAGTCATCAGTCAAAGCAGGAAACAATTATCGAAGTAAATAAGCAATAAAAATAATCAATAGCTTATTAACTAAACAAAAGAATACTGTCATGTAACTGAGAAGAGTGAATTAAAGCTTAAACAGCCAAGCTTAAATTGCCACTAGTGATTATCAATCAATGATTAAGTAATTCAATTTAAGTTGATGGTTGTAATTTAAAGCTACAAAATGTGTTGAGAGAAACACGCTGCTTAACCAATTGTAAGTCAGAATAGTCGAACATGTGAATACTTAAATGCAAACCTGAATAGTTAATCACACATTTGAATAACTTATTGGGGCTGAAAATAGTTAATTGATGCTTAAAATGTTCAACTGATGATTTGAATAATCAACTAAAGTTTAGGATAAGTAATCGGAGATGAAAATAATCAATTAAAACTTAAAAATGAATTAAAACTGAATTAATTTGTTAGAGAAATTTTTAATAGAACATAATCAATTTATGATTAACTGAATATAAGTATAGTTAATTAAAGTTTAAATAGTCAATTGAAACTGAAAATATTAAAATAATAAATGACAGTTTGGAAAATCAATTAGCATTAATAACAGTTAATTCAAGTCGATAATGTAATCCAATTCTAGTTAGTAAAAATTATGAAAAATTATTATAATTGTAGTTAAAAAAGATCATTTAAGTACGAAATAGTCATTATTAATAAATAAAAAACACGATAATATATATTTAGTAAAATGCTAGAATACTCAGAATAGCCAATTAAAGCCGACACTGTTCAGTCAAAACTGAGAATAGTAAATTGAAAATAACAATAAGCAATTAACTTAGGAACAGAAAGTTAGGCCCAAGAATTATGAATTTGAAACAAGAACGGTTACTTGAATTACAAAGTAGACAATTATTGAATAATATTCTAAATGAATAAACTAAATAAAGCTTAGTCAATTAAAGCTGAACCTGTTCAATTAAAGCTACATTCAGTAGCAAATGAAAATGAGAATATTCGAGCTTCGAATAGTAAATTTACAATGGAAAGAATCGTAGGTTTTCATTAAAAGTAGTAAACTTCAAATAGAACAATTAATTGATGTTAATCGATGATGATTAATAAGTAATTTCTAATTAATAATTGACTATTTGAAGATACGAATAGTCGGTAGAAGTTAATACAAAATTAAAGCTTGAGCCATTAATTCATTGAACCCAAAATTAACTGACTTGTATAATTTTTAAATAATAAATAAGTACAAATAAATTATTCAATATATAAAAATTAAATTTACCCCCAACTTGAATCTAAATAATAATCAATTTTAAAATTTTAATTATTCATCAAATGAATTATGCTAAGCATCCTGTATCGTATCGTGTCAGCCAAATCAGACTGCCGGCAAGTTGCATGGAATGCCTCCACTTCACCTGAAGCCACGGCGGCGCACTGCACAAATTCTGCGAGACGATTCCATGCCGGCAATTAAACTGATGTCTGCGACAGCGACAGTGACGGCGTCGGCGTTGGCGTCTGTCTGAATTTTGGCCACCTCGTCGAAGACGGCGCTTGAAAATTCATGTTAAATAAGACGGACGCATATCGTCGCCAGCCGGTTAGTTGTGCTCGACTCAGGAGCGCGCTGTGAGTTAAGTGTGCGCCAGTCTGCAACAACAACAACAAAAACCATGATTTACCAGTAAACGGTTGAATGAACATCGAATTGAAAAAGCTGGCAAAAAAGAACGTTCTAGCTGGCTGGAGGGAAAACCTGATTTAAACTACGATTATGCTGACGGTGTCAATTGCCATAAAGGCGACAATGTTCTGATGAATGAATGGCGGTATTCACGGTTGTTGAAAATAGTAATCGGGTTTCTAATAAGTATAACAAAATATTTATAAGAAAAACAAATTTTACAAAATAAGTACTTATGAAAATATATTCACTCAAAACGATTTATTGTATGATTTTCGCAATAATTTCCTAAAATTAAAAAAACAAAAATTACTTAATAAACTCTGAAAGACCCTTTTAGGCATGAAAAGGTTAAACAAAATAATGTAGATAAAGGGATTGTTAATGCGCTTTGATGAAAAAACCCGGTTTGACTATGTGTGCGTTGGAGTCTAATCTGGCTTAACGCAGCTTCCTCTACTTACATACCTATCTTCGTTTTAAGGCTTTGGACAAGAATTTTATCTTAACGAAGGGCGACAAAAAATATTAACTAATGCAAAAATAAGATCCTAAGAATGAATATAAACAGCACATAAGAAAATGCCTTGACAAAAAATTTCGACCGTTTTCTTTCGGTAGACTATTTTCATGTAAGTTATGAAAGAAATAAGAATGTGAAGAAAATGAAAAATCTCGCAAAAGCGAGGCTTGATTTTAATTAGTTCATATTATCACTGCTTCACTCTAGTAGCTTCTGATGGGCATCGCTTATAATTCTTTCTGGGTACTATGAAACACAAATATCTATGTATGGCATAGGTGGATTGAGGTTGACTGAATGAACTAATTGCGAATGCGTTTCTAAGCAAGTAGTATGAGTAGAGCGGCATTAGTGTTCTTCTGAGTAGATCTCTCATGAATGGTAGGACAGAAGCCGGAAAAAAGTAATCTTAAGTACGCTCTTCTCTTTATCTCGAAGGTTACGTATCGATTTGTAAAGCAGAGATGCTGGCACTGATTCATGCATTGGATCACCTAATTAGAGTCAGTCAGGCCAATAAAGTAATTCTTATAGCGCTGTATAATCAGACGGTTGTTAAATGAATGCAGCTTTGGACGATAACCTCTACACTGGCTATTGAATGTTTCCAAAAACTCAACATATGCGCCACGGTAACAGTGGGTAACTCTAAGGTGGCTACAAAACTTGTTGGTATGAAGCAAAATGAGGTGGCAGCTAAGCTTAAAAGGGATCAGAACAAAACTTTCGTCTACCCGAGCCAAGAATGGGACTAAGCCATCACAGTTTCGAGGGTCCTGTCGATAGTTGGGTCACCTCATTGCCTCGTGATAGGTGGAGTAGACAGCTGTAGGCAGTCCAGAACATCCTTAATATATGGCAACATGCTACTTTGTGGACGTCTTAACCGTCTATGATTTCAATAAAAATTGGTTTGTTAGTCTTTAGAATAATTTGAAGTATTAGGAATAATACTAAATGAATAAACTTAATGTTTAAGTTTAAAGAAGAAGAAAATACAGCTTTTTGAATGTAATATCTTTACATAGTAATGGAAGAAGAAGCAGAAACAATTAGAGAACTTTTTATTTTGACGTTTTAATTGAATACAAATAAATTAAAAAAAAAATGTTAGCAAATGAGGCAAATGAAGAAATATTCGATTTTAAACACTAGAAAGACCATTGCGGTCATTTTGACGGTCTTTCATTTTTAAATATTTGTATTTTCTTTAGTATTTCTATCAACGTTTGCTTTGATGACTTTTATTTTTTTATCGTTTAAAATTTTATATTTTGCTTAAATTTATTTTATGCAAAATTAGCCAAATCCGATGTGTACTTTTCGAGATATCAGCGGATATAATATGTAGTATTTTTAGGTATGGAAATCTTGCGGTCTTTCTAGTCTTAATTATGCGTAAAAAATTGTATATTCAAGTAATTATTACAGCCACAACGCCATATGACAACACTCCAAAAATAAAACTAGGTTCGGTAATAAAAATTAAAAAAAATTTATTATGGCATGTTGTTGATATAAAACCACAGAAGACTAAATTGATTGAATTACAAATTGTAACTTTCCCCAGTAAAAGTCTGTAGCGAAAGTGCTAAAGGTGTCAATGCGCAGGGAAGCCGAAAGAGTTCTTAGTGTTGATCGGGGAGCTCTTAGATGCATGACTGCACTGACATCGAGCCCCGCTAACTTCAGGAGACACCTGGCATAATAAAACCTTGTCGAAGAAGTTACTTGTAGACTGTGCTTCCAAGATGATGAGACATCCGACATAGGTTAGGTTAGGTTAGGTAGGAAAGGGTGTGTGCGGCAGAACCGCACTTCCACTCGGAGGCCAAAATGGCCCATTGTGAATGCCTTCTTATGGTTTTCTGGAGCTAACAAACAGTCTCAGTCGGGGGGAAACCAGTTCGACCTCTTAATGAAGGAGAGCAGATTCGAGATTTCAACTTTCGCCGCACAAGCCAGGTCTGTCAGCAGTCTTGACCCCAGACAGCATTCTTATTCCCCCAGCTACCTTATCCCATAACTTTAAGATTCAACTAATACAACAACTACCCATCCACCAGTCACTTTTCAGTTCTTATGTGATCGTTTGTTGTGTTCTACGTGATGTCTCATAAATTATGATATTTTTGCATGTATGATCTCAAGACTCAAGAAGATAAATTTCGAGTAGATCTAAAGACAGCTTAAACATAGATAAATGAGAGAAGAAGAAATTAAACAAAGTGTAAAGCCATCAAAAGTTTACTGTAGCTGCTGAAGAGTTGGAAACGAAAGCACTGAAGCTGAAGATTTCTGATTTCTGCGGAAGTGATGTCCGGTACGTGACCGCAAGAACGGCCGCCGAAACATGGAAATGCAGCCGAACAATGACAGCGCGCTGTGCGATACTTTTCCACAAAATCGACGGATAAGATATAAACACGTGCGTCCGATGGCGCCCGATAAGCTGGACGTTATGGAACACACAGCAAGCCTGCAGACGAGCGCGTTCTTACTTAAACTTTATATAGCACGGAGCCAACGATGCCAAATGTATTCAAAGATCGGAATTACAGTCGCGCTTACGATGGCGTTGCGTGAAAGCAATGTTGCAAGCAATGGTTTTAGCAATTCAATCGAATCGAACATTGTAGCAACAATAGAGAAATTGCAAAAATCCACAACAACAACAACAACAAAGGCGGATGCAATTTTGCGAAAAAATCATCTAAGCGACGATAGAAGCGAGGCGCCAAAATGCGTCAGCCAAATGTGATGCGGTCTAAACGCATTTTAACGAGGCTACAACAAAGACTGCTATTTGTTGTTGTTGTTGTTGTATTCAGTTGCATTATATTTGCATAAATTGCTTGGGTAAACGTGGCGGCAATCTTTCGACTGCAACAATGACAACAACACCAATCGATGCTATAACAACAATCAATATCATAACAACAACAACAACAATAAATTTATACTAACAACATCAGCGAACAAAGCTAACAATAGCAAACTGCGCCGATTTTGCTTGTACTTACATATTTATTTATTTCGATTTTCTAACTATTTACTCTTCAGTCCCTCTTTCTCTTCCTTCTTTAGCGAGCTGTGGCCTCCCGCTTATGCCACACTAGAAGAAAAGTTGAATGCACCGACACGCCGAAGCCAACAAACTCAGCTTATGGCAGCCAAAGCGCATGCGCAGCTCATGGCATTGTTGTTGTTGTTGTTGTTGCTGTTATACATACCTATTGTTGTTGTTGTTGCTGCTGCTATTGTGTTGCGGTTCTGCGACGACATGCGGCTTCGTAGTACGTTGTTGCTACGTTTGTTGTTTTTGCCAATCTGCAATTTAAATTTATTTTTCTGCCTCTGTCAGTTTTTCTTTGTTGATTTTCTAAGACGCAACAATGCAGTTTAGACAGACGAGATGGAAGAAGAAGAAGAAGCAGAAGTGCTAGTCGATGCTGCTGCAGCAGCTTGAAACGTTGCTATTGTTGTTTGTGTACTTTGAAGTGATTCGATGGGTCTGCGTCACTACTGGAAGCTGGAGTGTGCTGAACGGTAAACGCCCAGCGCCACCCAGGTTCCAAAGAGCGAGAACGAGAGGAGGGCCGGAGATGATTAGGCAGACATATGAAGTATGCAAAATGAAAATTTTACATTTTGACTGCATTGCTAAAGTCGAAAATAGCAAATCAAATTCGGAGTTTGAAATCGTAGGCGTTGCCAGCAGAAGCTCCTAATTTTAACAATATTACTCTGAAAATTTGAATTTTTTTTTCGAAGTTCTTTATTTTCATTTATTTGTTTTATTTATCATTTATATATCTTATTTCATTTATATATTTTATATATTTTATTTCATTAAATGACCTTATTTTTTATAGGAACAAATTATTTATAATCGAATGTAAGTTTAAAATTTCAATTTTCTTAAAATTATGTGGTTTATTTCAAATTTGACAAGTTTGAAATTTACAAAGCAATGCATGAAGCTTTGTTTTGCGGTATCTGTCAGACTACCATATCAGCTGCACAGGGTTAAAATTGCACACAGAATCATGTCACAAAATATAGATAAAGCATTGCTAACTATATTTAAAATTTTTAAAATGTAATTGTGCTTCAAAAAATGCTAGAAGTGGAAGATTTTCTGACAAGAAAATTATGCAAAAAAATAAGAAAACTTTAAAAGGAACCATTTTGACCCCTAAGGCATTCTAGTATTGAAAAAAAAATTGAAATTAAAAAATAAAATAAAATTGAAATTAAAAAATTTAATTAAATTTAAATTAAAAAATTTAAATTTAAATTAAAATTTAATTTTTATCAAAAATTAAATTTTCTTCATTTTTAAGTTTGAATTTAACCCTTTTTATTAATCCTCTCGCTATTTTGTTGCTTTATGACGACCTGAAATGTCATACAAAACATACTTAACCCATTCGTCGTTAACCCTTTTTTTTGAATATTTGTAAGGGTTAACACTTAACCCATTTGTCGTTAAACTTTTTTTTAATATTCTTAAGGGTTAATATTTTATGGAAATGTACGAAAATCTCTTTGTTAAAAAAAAATTGGCAATGCAAAAACATGTTTTTTTAAATATCGTATTAGTTATTTTTTGCTTTTGAAACAATTTAATCTTATGCACATGCAACAACAATATAAGAATTTCTGTTAATAAATTAAATTAAAATTAATAAATACCAACTTTTTAAACATTCAACCTTTATTTTACTATTCTTAAGGTTTAATATTTTATGGGTTAACACTTAATCCATTTATCGTTAAAATTTTGTTTGTGAATATTTTTTAAGGGTTAAGAATGCGTCAATTAAAAATAGGGAAAGAAATTTCAACAGAAAATGTCTTTGCTAAACAAAAATTGGCAATGCCAAAAAAACTTTTTTTAATATTTAAAATATCGTATTAGTTATATTTCGCTTTTGAAACAATTTAATGTTAAGCACATGCAACAACAACATAAGAATTTCTGTTAATAAACTAAATTCAAATTAATAAATACCAACACTAGCAACCCCAATACATAACAACAACAACAACATTCAGAATATTTACCATATAAAATGCAAAAGAAATTAAAATAGTCATAAAAAAACCGACACAAAAGCGCCACTACTGCGCTACTAACTTGGCTAAAAGCCGCTGCCAAGTAGTCAAGCTAGAAAAACCGACACACACGAAAAACCACCACCAGTACTACAGCCACAATAATAACAACAACAACAACAACGCTAACAAATTGACCCAGTTTTCAAGACGGCAACGTTCGCACCGACTAACCAACCAACCAACCAACCAACCGCGCCAAAGACAGCCACACACACACACACACACACGCGTGCAGCAAAACCGGGCGCACATACAAAAACGCATCCAGTCAAATTGCAGACAGACAGACGAAACGGATAGCCCAGTCTATGAGTGGCTGCATGGCAGAGGGGACATTTTTTTGAAAAGGGGGGCCGTTGAGGTGCAGTGGAAAACTGAGTGCAGTCAGTCAGCTGCTCAACCAGCCAGTCAGTCAGTCAGTGAGTCGCACAATGCGCAGGCGCACACGTTCAACGAACTGCCTCTAGCATCTCCAGATTGTTGAGCAGAATAGTGGTAAAAAGTGAGAAATGGTTGTTGCTGATTGCAATTTGAGACAGTTTAGTGCTTCACTTACTTCTTCTGTTTTTTACTAAAAAGACTATAGCCTATGCTTTGCTAATTCGTTGGTCCAATTTCATTCTCTGTTTCTTATTTTTTTGAATTATTCCAAACCCAATACTGTACTCCTTTGAATTTTTATAAATTTTTTTTCTACTCATTTGTATAATTCAGCTTCTGACTTGCATCTTGTTAATGAGTTTTCCATATATTTTTTGTGCATTCTGTTTGGACTTTCATAAAATGCTTCATCAGCGATTCTTCGATTTTCACTTTTTGACTTCTTCTTTTGTTTGCCATCTCGTTGTTATCGAGCTTGCAGTGACTGGGCTGAAGATATCCTCAGTTAGCTCCGAAGCAGGTGCGGCCAATATGACTAAACTTTGGTGTATGTTTGTCATTGATTTTTAAATTTCTCCGACTATATTTATATATATTTTATATATATATACATTTATTTATATTGATTTTATTAATTTTTTTATTTGTTTATTTTATTTATTTATTTTATTTATTTATTTTATTTATTTTTTTATATATATTTATATTTATTATAAATTTTATATTTGTCCGACTTAAGCTCATCTGTTTGCCTTTCGTACAACTGTACACATGCCTATCGATTCAATAAAGTTGTATCTATCTGTTTCTTATAAGTTTTTCTGGCCTTGTGGTCATCCGTCTGTCCGTTCGGTTGGTTATCTATTGATCAACAACAGTTAAATATCCGTTAGCCCGTCCTACAAAAAGTCATTCATCTGTCCGTCTGTCTGTCCGATAGTGGATCTGTTAATCTAATAAAGATTCAAACGCCTTTCTGTACATCCATTTGCACATCCAAGCAAATTTCCCTATCGCTTCAGTAAAGGTCTATGTTTCTAGACTATATACTAGTGGCGCACATAGGGGGAGGCGGGAGGGGGTTGAGGTTAAACCCACATCAAATTTAAAAATTTCTGGTACAAAATATGGATTTAAATGGTATTGGACTCAAAAGTTGTACGCAACCTACGCCCCCTCCGAGAGAAATCCTGTGTGCGCCACTGATCTATTCATCGTCTATGTTATATGTCTGTCTATTCGTGTGTTCGCCCATCTGATTGGTCATTTGCTTACTGTTTCTGCCGCATTCTTCCGTTGTACTTAAAACTTAACATAGGTCAGTTCCTCCCACAAGGATTCAATCATCGATAAATTTTTCCTTCTATCAGTCGTTTGTTGAAAATCAAAATTCAAAAGATATCTTTCACTTTATTTAACTCGTCTGATCACCCGTCTGTTTGTCTGTCTATCCAACTTTATATCCGTCTATTGAAACAAGTAAAATTCATTTATCTGTTAATTAATCTGTCCGTCTGTTCGTCTTTTCATCCGTCCAGACCTCGGTTCAACTCGTCATGTGGTTCATATGTCCGTCTAAATATCTATGCGTCCAGAAGAAGTGCATCTACTGTATATCGTAAAACAAAAATTCTTTCATCTGTCCATCTATCGATTGTTCAACTTTACTTCATCTCTCCATCAGATATCAGTGCTTTCAAAACAAGTACATCTGTTATACATCCATTCACCTTTATTCTATCCACTGATTTTATGTCGTACTTTTATTTCGGGCTTATATTGCGACGATACTGCTCGCTGTCATTACGCAAGGCATACTTTTAGGGGTATGATAATTTCGCTAGAACATTCGCAAAGATGACTCCCGATGATACTGGAAATTTTGAGTCCAATTAGAATGTGCGAGAACGATATGTTCGACAAGCAAACCAGTATAAAAGGCAGCCGGATATAGCGCAGAGGAACACGGAATAGTCCAATGAGTAACAAATGTAAAGACAGTAAAGTGTGAAATTGTAAGTAATTACTATTGTAAATAGAGCGTTAAAGAATTTTAGTGTGCTTTATTTTTGAGCACAATCCAGAGAAACGATTAAGCCTACGTTGAGGTCGCCGAACCAATTTTCGTAACAATATTATATTTCTTAAAATTATATGTCCTTGACCCTCTTGTATGCATTTCCTGTATTTCCTCTCCCCACTGCCAATGTATCTGTCGTCCTTTAGTGGTCTGATTTATCTCTGCATGCCCTTCTTGTTCCTGTTCTCTTCAATATTTATGTGTGTCTGCTTTGTGTTGTCCGTTCTCCTTGACACCCTACAGATATATCCGTCTTTCCGTCCAACAACAATTCAGAGCCCATCCGGCTCCATTCATCTGTCGTACACTTGTGGTTCATCTCTCCATCCATCTATCTGTACATCCCTTTGTCCATCTGTACACCCCCCGGGCTTCTTTACATCCCGCTGTCTATCTGTACATCCATTTGTTTCTCCGTAACTTCATCTGTTCGCCGTACATGCGTCTCTCGGTTCATCCAAACAAAACTCTCTCTCTCTCCTTACATTTGTCGATCTATCTGTCATTTGTTAAAAATCGAAATTCAAAAGTGTTCAAATCGAACAGAACGATTAACTGTTTTTAGTGATAGAACGATTATGATTTTTCGCCTATTTTCTTTTCAGCTCATGATCTAAACTGAAATGGTTGGTGCATTGAATACGAAAATGGTTGTTGCACACATCAGCAGAGCGACAGCCACTTCTAACGGCCAACAGTGTCGCTGCGACACGCATTACTAACACATTTTTGTAGCCAACCAAGCGTTCAGCTCGCTGTCTACTCGCACAGCTGTTGGTTGGTCTATTGGTATGTTCGGCTGACCCACCGTGCGTCCATCTGCCAGTCGGCCGTCTTACGTGCAAAAATGCACCAAGAAGCGCATCGCCGCGGACCACTCTCGATTTCAACTTAATTGCGCGCCAAGCCACTGTGCTCATTTATGACTATTCCGTACGAACGTGTGCAAGTGAATGAGTGGCTGCCGTTGCACTCGTAAACTTGTGTTGGTGCATACACCGAAGCGCGCATGCGCATCGTACGGTTGGCGCTGTTGCCAATTTTCCATTGGCCATTCAAGTTTTACTGCGCATAGCTGGAGACTTTTAGTGGCTTTGTTTTGGAAGAGAAGTGAAATGGTTTTATACTGATTGAAGAGAGTCGGAACAAAAACCTGGAAGTCACATTTTGGCGTTTTCTAACGCTAAATCTGCCCTAAGAATACGTTTGAAATGCACTAATCTGAACGCAATGCCATAGACTTATTATGTTAACTAACTACGTATCTAACTAAAAAACTAACGTAGTAACTAACTAACTACGTCTCTGACTAACTAAGAAACTAACTTAGTAACTAACTAACTACGTATCTGACTAACTAACAAACTAACTTAGTAACTAACTAACTAATTTCCTAACTAACTAACTAATTGACTAACTAACTAACTACGTATCTGACTAACTAACAAACTAACTAACTAACTAATTAACTAATTAACTAATTAACTAATTAACTAAATAACTAACTAACTAACTAACTAACTACGTATCTGACTAACTAACAAACTAACTCAGTAACTAACTAACTAACTAACTAACTACCTAACTAACTAACTAACTAACTAACTAACTAACTAACTAACTAACTAACTGACTAACTAACTAACTAACTAAATAACTAAATAACTAACTGACTAACTAACTAACTAACTAGTTGTTGTTTGAAAATTTGAAGAACTTCTTCAAACTCCAAAAGTAAAAAAAATGTAATGTGTAACTAACTAACTAACTAACTAACTAATTAACTAACTAACTAACAAACTAACTAACAAACTAACTAACTAACTAACTAGCTAACTAATTTACTAACTAACTAACTAACTAAATAACTAAATAACTAACTGACTAACTAACTAACTAACTAGTTGTTGTTTGAAAATTTAAAGAACTTCTTCAAACTCCAAAAGTAAAAAAAATGTAATGTGTAACTAACTAACTAACTAACTAACTAACTAACTAACTAACAAACTAACTAACTAACTAACTACCTAACTAACTTACTAACTAACTAACTAACTAATTAATTAACTAACTAACTAACTAACTAACAAACTAACTAACTAACTAACTAACTAACTAACTAACTAACTAACTAACTAACTGACTAACTAACTAACTAACTAATTAACTAACTAACTAACTAACTAACTAACTAACTATCTAACTAACTAACTAATTAACTAACTAACTTTTGGTAAGCCTGCAGAATTAGCAACAAATATTTCAAAAAGTTTTTTGCAAATATTTTTCATTAGTTTGGAGAATTTCTTGAGATTCAAAAAGTAAAAAAAATATTTTAATTTGTAAAAAATTCAAATCAGATTGCATTTACATGAAAAGTGGTACTGAACAATTTGCAATCGTTTGCATTGTCTTTATCTACTTTTAGAAATTTTTTGTTTGCTTTTTTCCAATTTTAGTTTAAGCTCTCATATGCCGAGTACATGAAGTAATTTATTAGTCATTCACTAACGTACAACAACAACAAATACCAAATATGCGTAAGCAAGCATTCAGCTACACCGATAGACGCGTACAGAACGCACAGCAGAATTAATCACTTTGCTGCCCAATAACAATGATGCTGATGACAACAACAACTACAAACATAGCAATCATCTAAGAACAACAAATTATAGTATAAAAGCAACAATCATACGGTTAATAACAATAAAGTTGTCTTGCAGCATATCTCTTACAGTCAGCCAGCTTCCCCGGCACCTCATGGCGTATGAGTAACATTTCAATCCATCAAAATAAAACAAAGCAAATGTTAGACAAAAAAATCTGTAACTAATCGCACACAATTTTCACGCTATGCATTTTTGAGCGCTGTAAAACAACACTGCAACAACAAAAAAAACAATAACATTGCAACAACACACGACCACACGACGACATTTTTATGATTAATTTTGCCAATAAACTAAATACCAGTATAACTGCAAAAATAACCGTTATATAAGTGCAACAAAAACCATTAACAAAAACACAACAACAACAATGACAATGACAACAAAATCAACGCCATATATGCCATAAAGTCGAAGTAATTAAATAATTGCAATTTGGCATTCTTCACTTCGAGCGCTCTGGCACCTTTTTGCACAGAGTTCGTTTGTGCGAAGGGGCGCGTCGGGCGAACTAGGGAGGGGGCAATAATTTAATACTCTTTTTTTTCAATTTTTATTTATAAATTTTAAGCAAGCCTTTTGTTGGTGTTGCTTGTTTATTGTTTGCAATTACTTTTTGCCTTGATGTCTGCGGCTTTGTGCCGTCTGTTGGAATTCTGTGCGGCCCAACACGGCAACCACAATTTTATGGCCCAAAATAGCAATAACAAAATTTTTTACAACAATAACAACAGCCAAAACATATCATCAACATGCTAACCAAGCGAACGGTGACAGCATCACAAACAACAACAACAACAACAAACAGCAATGCATCGAAAGTGCCGCTGCAGGCAATGACAATTCTGCAAAGTTTTTTGCATTCACCTCAGCAGCAACAACAGCGACAGTTTGAAAATTAAAGTGGCCGCAAAAAATGTAGGCAAACAAAAAAATAGATAAAGCGTTGCATATAAAAAATAAAAAACGCAATTCAATTATTTCTAAACGTTAAATTGAAATTAACACCTTCTTATGGCTAAAAGCGTCTCGGCGGTGCTGTGTGCGACCGACGTTGTAGCTGTGGCTGTGGTTGTAGCTGGACATGCGGGCCGCACAACGACCTGTTGCCACTCGCCCCAGTGCGCCTCTCTCACCCCGCTCCACCTCCCCTGTGCCGGGCTGCTGTTGCGGTTTATTAGACAAATTGGTTTTGCCGGTTGCAGCGGCGCGCGCAAATCGGCCGCCTGCATTCGATTTGATTCGCTTTGATTGTTGTTGCTGACCAGCGTTGTGCGGCTGTGCGGCAGCTCCAGCAATAACACGAAAATTAAAGCAACGAAAAAAAAACACACAACTTGCAACAACATGTGAAGTAAGAAAACATGCTCGCTGCGCTCCCAAAGTGGTCGAGTGTACATCGGCTGGCGCGGCGTTGGCTAGAATCGACGGCTGGACGGCTGCCAGTGCGGCGCGGATATGAGTCCGAGATTTTCCTGCTTACTTGTTGCTTATTTTCTGACTAGTTTTTCATTGGCGTTTTCTAGCTATGCAGCGCTTGTTGTTGTTGTTGCTTTGTTGTGAATCAAATTGCATTGGACTAATGTACAAATTGGCCTTTTCGTGCTGCGTCTTACCATCGAGTTGCGCCTATCGGTCGGTGTGTATTGTGTTGGCTGCCACTTGTCGGTCTCAAATCTTGCATTTTAATTCGGCCAGAATAGGAAAATGAACAAGCATTACATTTACATAAAACATCTGAGCGTTGTGTATGGCAGGAAGCGCATGCGGTGCACAAAGGAGTCCAATAAACCTACATACATACATAAATTAAAAGCGAAATTAAAAGTTAGCTTAGAGTAGGAGCTCACTTAATACACCAGTATCGAATATTTTGAGTTTTTTTTAACAATAGTTGAGTTGGAGCTGTTTTGAGTTGGAGAAATATTAACTATTTGAGGAAAGATGTTTTTAGTGAAGAAAAAATTATATATTGGCTTCATTAAAGGAATAAAATATATACATATAATTTATTTAATGCAGCTTAATGCATAAAATATAAATCTCCTAAACAATTCTTCCTCTTAAAAATTCTCCTATAAGGCCAAGAATCTCCTTAATCTAGGAGGAAATCTCCTGATCTGGCAACACTGCAACCGGAAGCGGCAATTTTCTAGCACTCGGTTCTACTCTTTCCATAAAGAAAACTCCATTTATTCTCCCATTCTGTATTCAGTTGTGACGAGAATGTGTTCGAAAAAGTGGCCTGTTTTGGAAATTGTTATCGTTAGTATCTTCCTGAAGATTTTCAATCCCCTAACAAAAAAAAACTAACACGCCATGACAATTCAGTGGACTCTATATGGGTTCATAAGATAGTCTATGAATCCTGTGAATATCTGCTGGAGCTTTGCAACTGACAATTATACAATGCCCAGAACAATGGCTGACTCTCCAAGAATGTCGACTGAGTACTCTAGGATTAAAGTTTCCAACATGTTTACGTAGACTTTACGCTTCATCAAGTCGTCGAATTTGTTTGTTTCGGGCAGACACTAATTCATCATCATCATTCTGGGCACAACAACCTTCGTCTGCAGTCAAAGTTACCTTCAGTTCTCTCTATCTCAAACTTAGAATCTCCATGGCATCCTGGTCAACTTCATCAATCCGTTGTAGCTTGTTATAACCAGACGTCTGCATGATTGCACTCAAAACGTGTTGTGGCGCATTCACTCTTAAATTACCTACTCACTCACTCACATTCGTTTTTGTGATTGTGAATGAATGAGTAATAATTTGCCCTCGAGTGAGAAATTGTACTGTATTCATAAATTGAATGAGTCATTTTATAGTGTACTCAAAGAGAAACTGTATTCACTTTATGCTGTGAATACAGCGAAATCAAATTAATGATTCGAATCATTCATATTGAGTAGTGTGCTCAAAATGAAACTAAAAAATGCTTTTCTATCAAGTTCTATCAGTGAATAAATTGTCAATGAATACCAACAATGAAAACAAAAACTAAATATACCGTTACTAAATACAAATGATGCTAACTAATGTTGACAACCTTACGAACAAGTGAGTAATGAATATTCACTAAAGAGAATGGTGTGTTATGACTCTCTCTATTTTGTGACTCTTTTTTTTGTGCACAGCTTTTGCTTTGCCTACAGCAATTACTGTATTCATATTGTAATGACTCTCAGAAAGTGTGCACTCAGCAGAAGTGTCAACACTGTGGGAGAGAAAGTGAATGGAGCCATTCAGATGTCTGGTTATAACATTTGCATAACATTTGTAAACATTTGTGTGTTACAACATTAGTAAAAAAGATATTTGATGCTGCGAATAGGTCTTATCGGCTCTGATGATATGTCCGGCCCATCTCAGCTCACAATTCGTGGGTGAACCCATAATTTCTATCGCACATTACATTATATGTGAATAACGCATCTTATAATGGCCCTCGAAACCTCTGGAGCGCAATGAGCCAAGTTGTCATAAGTATTTAAAAACCCATATAAGAAAAACGAGGAGAAGTTCGAGCTCGGAGAAATTAACCTTTGAAATGATCATCATGCCGAATTTGGATCAGGGATCAAAAAGTTTCAAACGGTTTTTACTGCCAACAGTTGTAGGCCTGAAAGTTCCCAACCACAAAACACAGACAAAATTTGATGAGGCCAATAAATTTTTTTGATGAACATTTACAATTTTTATGGTAAAATTTTTTGCGTGGTATTTGTTCGATTTTCTTAAGCTTTTAAAAACAAATGTTTGATCAAACATGACATACTTTTGTCCAATAGTTTTGTGTACTCGTCACACTGTTTGTCATAAGAAGACTGTCCGATATTTTATATCGTTTATTTTACTTTCAAGAATTTAGATTTAAAGCGATGTGTTAGATATTTTTTATGTTTAAAAACTTTATTTTTTTTTATTTATTAAATTAAAAAGATCCTATGAGAATTTCTTACAAGAGACAAATGTGTTCCAGGTGATGACTAAAATTGCACTGAAACTGCATTTCAAACTAAGACCTGGTCAGTGCCACAAACAGGATTTAATTTTAGGGAGGGACGGGGGGCCGGACGGCTTGCGTTAACTTTTGAGCCTAAATCCATTTGAAACCATATTTTGCACCAGTAATATTTGTATTTGGGAGGGAGGTTTGAACCCCCAAACCCCTCTCCTGTGGGCACCACTGGACTTGGTATGAAATTCTTAATCTAAACTTAAAATTTGTTTACTGTCTAAATATTTATTCAGCATACGTCCATTTTTCCCTACCAAATCCACCACAACTCTAACCAACACTGCATCCTTTGCCCTTTTCACACACACACACACACACATACACAGTTTTCTCATCATCGACTTTAACTTGGCGTCTTTTGCATATTTTTGACATGTAAATTATGTCGCGCATGTCTGTCTGCCTGACAGCACATTACAGCTGCCACTTCATTTGCGCGCCACGTTGCCTGAGATTGATGCCACAAATTGGTTCACATCTCCGCCGCTCGTTCGTTCGTCTGTCTGTCTGGCTGCGGCTCAAGTCTATCCACAACCGAGCGGCCTTTCCATATATTGCCCGCCCAGTGCCCTCTTGCTGCCCGCAATTTTTCTCGCGACTGATGTAACCGACGAATCACATCACTCGGCTGAGTGCATGAATGAGCACATGCGCGCCGGAATGAATGAATGACATGAGTTGCGCATTTGAAATCGAGTCCATCATCTTTGGTTTCAGCAGTGTTCAGCAGCAGCAGCAGATTCGGCATAAAAAAAACTTAAAATAAAAATAACTAAAACGAAAGACAACAACAAAAGGCTGCAATTGCATTTGCCACTTTACGCGAATTGCTGGGATTTCAGTTGGTTTTTTTTTATGAGGAGGAATGTAGGGGCAGGGAATGTTGTTTGATTTGAACGCTTAATGGCAGCAAAGTTGCCACCGTTATTTGGTTTTATCGTTGCTATTTTTTGTTGTCATTGTGTTGTTGCTGTTTTTGTTGTTGTTGTTATAGTGACTGTTGCCATTTTTCGCCGCATTGCATGCAATTGCATGTACGTGTTTATTATATGTTAATTACCTTTTTGTGCGCTGCAATTTCTGTTCGCCTCTTTCGATGCTTCAATGGCTGCTGCTGTTGCGGCTGCTTCTTCTTCTTTTATATTTTATTTCTATTTTGCACTTACTTTTTATTTGTCCATGTAGTTGTTGTAAGTTTTTGTGGCTATTTCGGTTTTTTTGCTACCGTAATGTTTGGCAGCGTTTACGGCTGAATAGATGGATGGATGTATGGATGAATGGATGGACGGTCGTATGGTTGGTTCGATGGACGCTTGGATACGCAATTGGGAACACAGCAGATCGCACGAAAGGTTGCCCAATTTTTTGTTTTTTATTTTTACTTTATTTCTTTCAATATGCGGTCATTTTTGATTTGATGCTATTTTGATTAGTTTACGCGTTATGCACAAAAGTTTTGCAATTAGCCCGAAGTTATTAACCCTTATTAAAGTTCAGGCTTGCATCCCAGTTGAATTGTTGAAAGTTGTTATTAAGTTTTCATTGCCAAAGCAACTCAACGCTTGAAACTTATTGAGTGTTCTACCAGATCAATGCATGGATTGATGCACAAAGACAACTTAATCGCTTCAGTCGGTTGTACTGATTACAAAAATAATCATTACTTTTTGGGGCTTATAAACTTAGCGCCAAATTGTTTAAAAAATTTTCAAACCAGAAAACAAACAAAATCAAAGAATTTTTAGGGTCTAAAAATTGTTCCCGGTATCACATCTTCTGGTGGGATGAGAGATACATGTAACACAGAGTGTCTTAAAAGGTTGTTATAGCCCTGTAAGCTGCTCAATTGACGGCCACCTGAACACCAATGTTAATACATATAACAACAAAGTGCAATGGCGCACACATGACTTCATTTTGGAGGTGATTTTGTGCACAACTTTTAAGGCAAATACCATTTTTTCACCCAAACATTTTGTAACAACCAAATATTTGGGGCGGGCGGTTTGAACCCCAAAACAAAACGAAAGAAAGTGATGTTCCAAGCATTCGAATATTTTCTCCTATTCCAGGAGTATTTGGGCAGGATTTCTAAAAAGACTGAGCATCGCTTATACCCTATTCAGACAGCTAAATTGCGCAATTAAGACTTTTTCTCAATTTATCTTCAATTTAGTTGTCCTAAAACAAAAATCGAAAAACTGTTATTTGTGGACTAATATGGAATAAATAAAAAATAATTGTTATTAAAGGATTTTTAAAATATATTTAAAAAATATATCTTATTTTTTTCCATAAAAATTACAAAAGAAAAATTTATTACCAAATTTGATTCTCGGTGCGAAAAGAAATGTATTGGTAGATATATTTCATTCAGGGACCGTAAAACTATAAGCTAAATATAAAAATCAAAATATTAAACTTATTTTTCGATTTTTACTTTGAGCTCACCGCACAAAAATTATTTGATGATTTTTTTTATCAGAAAATAAAAATTATTTGTTGAGTTTCATTTACTTGTATTCCCTTTCCTTTAAAATAATTTTTTCAAATATATTTTTCAGAAGTAACTGTTCTTTCCGGTTCCTGGAAAAAGTAATTAGAAAGCAACCCAACATTGTGTGAATGCCAAATACACAGTGACCTGTCGGAAGCAGCATTATGTGAATGCTTTTAATCAAAAGGTCATGTTTTATATATTTTATTAAAATATATTTCATTATTATTTCATTATTTATTTTTTAATTATATTATGTATTATTTATTTTTTAATAAAAAATTCTTATTAACCCTTAACCACCTAGCACCTGTTATTGTCACACTACCACCTAACATACGTCTGTGAGACCCCGGAACAAAAATATTCGCGTTTGTAAAATTTTGTGAATTGCGTTTTAGTTTTTAATTAAAATCAGTTAAGGAAAATATTAAATTATTTAATAAAATAAGAAAAGCACAGGAAAATCAACATTTTCAATTTAAATTTCATTTAAGAAGTCAACATTTCTTATTTTATACTTATAAACTAACATATTTGGAAAATGAGATCCATTATAATAATAACATAAAGTAGGTACTTCTTTGTTCCCTTTTTTATATATTCAGTCATCGAAAAACATAAATAAAAATAAATATTCTTAATAAAAACAAAACGTAAACAAAATTGCAAGGCCTTAACTTGCAGTTTTTCGCGACAGTCAAAACACAGTTTGTGTGAGCATTCCAGGCAAATAGGAGCTTTGCATTCGAAACACATGTATTGTGTTTTGCGTTTCTTTATCGAGTCGCAAATAGAGCAGTTCTTACGCACTGCTAATCTTTCTTCAACGCTACTAAAAGTTGGAGCTGCTGATGGAGTGGTTCCATTATTATCTGGAGGATGCGTTGAATAGCCATTCTGATATCACGTTGTAATTTAAAGCCTACATCGGCCTCAACATCGCTGCAGTCATCGTTCGGTATATTTTCGTCGTCTGAAAAATCGTCTTCCAACCACCGCTGTATATTTGCGTCATTTAAAGCCATTATCAACTGAAACAATAAAAAACTACGAATGTAAAAAAGTCACGTAACCGCCTAACAGGGGTCTCCTAGACTCCTAGCAACAGTTTTTTACTCACTAGAGACAAACGCGATCACATCCGACTGCGACAAGGGGTTGCTGCGGCACTGAGTGGCGCAAGGAAAAGGTACATGAACTAACACATTTATACGAAGCTCGGGCGTAAAAATATTCACGCTTAAAAATTCCTGGGGGTCTGTGAGACGTATGCTAGGTGGTTAAGGGTTAAATATTTATAAAAGTACAAATTTTCTGAAGGTCGGTAGTCAAAACTGCATGCTCAGATTTGAAAAATACATATGAGTTATTATCAAGATTCATTGAATAGAAGATTGCGCCTTCCGGGAGAAAATAATTTTGAAACCGCACCAGTGACGTCATACAAAATTGCTTCCTATTGGCTGAAAATGTTGATTGAATTTTGGAGAGAGAAACACAGTGGGGCAAAATTAAATATTTGTTACTTCATTATTTTTTTCATTTTCAATTCCCTTCTTAATTCCAGTAAATTTACCCTTACCGATAAATATTGAGTATTTGCCGTTCGAAGTCGTTTTGGGTGAAGTGCAGCGAGCAAACTCTTGCCGTTTGAACATTCAAATAAGTCTCCCGGCCACAGAACTTCACTCAACGCTGTATAAGGCTTTCATCCTTGGGGAACCGGAAGAAGTGCACTGCGCAATCTAAATCATATATATGCATATATATATATATATTCCATTTGAAAAGCACTTCACCACTCATGTACCTTTTTTTCATTATTTTGTGTACACAGGCCCACTGCACACCGCATGATTCTCTTCTTTTTTGCTTTTTTCTTTTTTTGAAATTTTTCCGCGATATTCTCACTACACGCACTTTTACAGCAAGGACTTTTGAAACTCAAAATTATTTAATTATTTTAACAAAAAACAATGAAAACAATCAAGCAAAAGCGGCACGATTTACAAAAAACGAAATATTTGTGAATACAAAATTTTCAACCAATGAAAACAAAGCACGAAATCTGAATTGAATTGCAGGGTTTCCTCCCGAATTTCACTTGTTTTATTTGTGTTATTTATATGAACGAATTATACGAATTTATATTTAATTTTGTAAAGATATACAAATTTTTATTAAACTGTTATGTAAGTATATGTATATATAGGGGCTTAAGTATAAAGAAAGCCATATATTTGCTCAAAAGAGTAAAGCAAAATGTAAGTTCAAAATAAAAGAGTTTAAAAAGTACTGATGGAAACCTACATATTCTCCGATGACGTCACTGGTGCGGTTTAAAATTGATTTTCTCTCGGAAGGCGCAATCTCTGTATTCAATGAATCTTGAGTTATTATTACAGTCATCTCAACTTAAAATACAAAAATTGCCTGATTTTAAATTACAAAACCAAAACAAAAGTGATGAAAATTTTAAAAGGTCCTGTCGGTTTTATATTTTTTTTATTGAAACTGAGTAAAACAACTTATTGAATACCCAGCGGTGTGAAGTAAGATTCAGATTTCAATGATTTTTAAATGCAATACAGACGAGTGATTTAGTTTAAATTTTTAAGAATTAGGTAATGGTGATGAAAACGGAGACACCAAATGAGATTCTATGGAGGCTTTCAGAATTATCTATTTTTTTATTTAATTGGTACAATTTACTACTTCAAAGTTTGTAATCATTTCGTGCGGCCGGCATATGTAATTTAGACTTTACAGAGTGATTGAAATTAACAAAATTCAATATGTTGTATTGAGTGAACCTGCAGTAAGGCATTGACTAGCGTAAACACAAATATATTCACTCATTCACAAATGAAGAATGTTCAAAGTGTACTGTGCGGAATTCAGACTTTTTACATTCTATAACAGGTTGCAACCTACTGAGAATAGATTTTATTAAAACAAACTCTGGTCAGTGTCAGTAGGAATTCTTAGACAAGGTTTTTAAAACTTAGAAAATAGTTATTGTTGTTATGAAAAAATTTTTCGATTTTTCAAAAAATGTTTTATCATCATACCGTCGCACAGTGGGGCGTCCGTGGCCAACAATAAAAAAACAAATCTTTATTTTGAAAAAATAAATAAGCACGATCGAAACCAAATCTCCAACTAAGCTAGGGGAAACTGGGGTACATTTGACACCTTTTTTTTAACCTATATTTCTCGAAACGTGATTGATTAATTTTAAAAATCAATGCGGCTTTCTCGAAAGTGATTATTAAATTTTGGAAATTTAAAGTTATTTTTTTATACAGGCGATTTTGCTCGTTATAATTTCATATTTTTTGAAAAAAGTCATTTTGTCAAATGTACCCCAGTCAAGGGGCACATTTGACTTTGGGAGGGGAACATTTGACATCTACATTTGTGAAAGAAAATAAAATCACTTCTGATTAAAAATAGGCAAAATTTCGCTATATATTTATTAATATTTCATTTTACGCGAAGGAAAAAATAAATAATAGATATTTCATTTATAAGTCTTTAGTTAACAAAAATTGAACACAAAAAAAAATAATAATTTGGATAAAAATAAACTTATTTTACAAAATATTTGGACAAGTTAATCTCAAAAATATATTTTGTACGACAACGTGAAGTTGAAACCGGATTTTCTGGAATTGGCAGTTTTAACTCGATTTCGCTACGCATAATTACTGCCACATCTTCTTTGTCAAATGTGCCCCATATGCTTTATTTTACTTGATTTAATTTTCTTACCTAAAATACTTTAATGACCTTTGATTAGCAACATTTTTCGAAAAAATAGAAAATAATGTAAGTAAAATTAGTTTACCACTTTGAGATATTTATTAAACTCACTTCACAAATTCCTTACGTATCACTGTCACAAAATAACAGAAACTCCCGTAAAAAAAGAAAAGCACGTGCTGCTTCGCCAAAATTTGCGCAAAAACTGTCAAACTTCATGACGCTATATTAAATCACGTATTTTATTGTTCCCAATAGAGAAATTTCATTACTTGCACCGATTTCATTTCAAAACGGCCATAGTCAAATGTGCCCCAAAGTCAAATGTACCCCAGTTTCCCCTATAGCAAGACGAATTTTTAAAAAATTTTAAGTTTTGTAGTCTCACGAAGGTTTTACACTTTATATATTGCCTATACACAAATTTAAGGAAAAATAAAAATTTAACCTTGCTAAACTAAAGATGTTTTTTCTTATGGTTACAGTTATTATTTTAATATACCTGATTTTTAATTTTATTTCTTAGATTTTTACAGTCTGTTAATGCTTTTGTTTTTGTTTTGGTTATTACTATTCGCTAACTGTCGTTATTTGAACGTAGAGCCATTTTGAGCCCAGCAAAAGTTTAAGTGCAAACTTCAAAAGCGAATATCTCAAAAATGCCTAAGGAGGCTTTCCAAATTCAATTGTTTCACTAAATTACAAGTATGTAGAACATGTTTGCAAAGTTTCAGCTGCAGAGGCCTGCAGACCCGCATGTAATTCATTTTTTTATAGTGGCATCTTTTGTACAATTTCGTAAGCTATTTTATGTGTAGCTGCCGTCGCGTAGTTTAATTCGACCGGCTGGCACTACAAATGCATGCAAATATTTATGGAAAATAAACTTATGAGCGAATTGAAGAGGGGCCAACATGAAAAAGTTCGAAAACTTAAAAAAATGGCAAAATATGCACGTGTAGCGATTAATTCATTTGGGGCTTTTACGAACTTTTAAAGTAGGCGTGGTAGACTGCCCAGTTTTGGCAAAATTTTAGATTATGCACTAACGATATTTTTATAAAATGTTATCTTTCTAGTGTTATAAGTGGCCAAGTTATCGAATTAAGAATATTTTTTCAATAGGGGGGTGGGCGTGGCAGTAGTCCAAATTTCACCAGTTTTCGTATTTTTAATTAGGCTAAAAAATGGGCGGATGCCAAATTTCGGGAAAATTTAACCACGTTTACTATTTTTGGCCATGCGATATATGGGGACGCCCCACTGTGCGTCGTAAAGACAATATTTTAATTTTTTCTCAAATCCTTTTCTTTCCAAGCATATCTCTTAAAGATTACAGATTTAAAGCTTATAAGTCAAAAACATTTCCCAAAATTTCATATGTCTAATAGACAAGTACCCAGAACTCAGGTTCCACCGAATCTAATGTTTAACAGATTATTCAAATTTTAAAACTTTTGTATTAATTCTTTTCCTTTCCAACTAATCTCTTCGTGATTACAGATTCAGAGCTTACAAATCAAAAGGTTACAAAAAATTATGAACAAGTTTCCCAAAATTCCATATTTCTAATAGAGGAACTCAGGTTCCACTGAATCTCCTGTTTAGCGCTAAAAACTTTATTAATTAATTTAATAATTTTTATAAACTTAAATTTGGAGCAGTTTTAATCAGTTTTTCTGAAAAGATCTATCATAGTTTTCTTTTTCTCGCAACTTCAAGCAAAACGACATTTCCTGCTTTTAATAGCTCCACAAAATTTATCCGTAAATCATTTGCAAAGCAAAGTACTCACGAAAATTTTCCATCCAGTGTCCCATATTTAAAGGCAGTCACAGTTAACCCACATTTATGGCTGGTCGGGCTGCTGGCACTCGCTTTCAAGCGCGCCGCCACAGCACACATCCGTCCGTTACTTCCGCTTTGCCATACTCACACACACATACACAAACGAGTGCAGCGAAATTAACCGAAATTATATCTGAAATAGAATCTCTGTACCGTTACATCAATAACAAACTATATGTGCCGCCAAAAACGGTTATTTTCGCAGGAATTGACATTAAAATGTTTGTACTGCCACAACAATAACAACAACTATTCTAAGCAGCAATGAAAAATGTATAAACGCAACAACAATTTGTCGCATTTATGTGTATCAACTGACTGTGTGACCCTATAAACATGTAATTCGTCCGGCAGTAGTTATGCGCATGAACGAACGACCAACAACTGAACATTGACAGTTGACAACAACAACAACGGCGGCAAGTTAATGTGTGTGTGTGTGTTTGTGTGTGTTGTACTAATAAAAAGCGCATAAGTAATTTTTCTTCAGGTGGGTTTTTTGTTTGTCACTTAACGACTCTGCGGATGGTCGACCAACTTTAAACTAACCGGTTCAACAAAATTAAAAAATAAAAACAACAAAAATATATCAAAAAACCGGCAACAACAACAGCGCACAACTAACTGAAAAATGTTATGTCCAGTCGCAAATAAGCGGCACGGCACGGCACAACGCGCCGTCTCCACTTGTGACTTGGTATGTGACTTGGCTTAAAAAAAATATGTGTATGTGTGTGTGTGTGTTTGATTAAATGTGCTACTGTTGTAAAATCAGGCTATGCGCCAGCAGTAAACAACCGTCCGAGTGTCGACTTTGGGCCGTCACAATCTTCCCCCCAGCCAGTCTGCATTTTGGCAAAAAAAAACTGTTGGTTTTTATAGCTAAAAACGGAAAATGCCTTCCTACAAGTTCTAGCAGCTGCTGGTAGTTTATGACACTGGCATCTTGTAGATATTTTCGAAAAAAAAAACTCTTTTACTAGTTTTGTGACGCCTTACAATGTTTTGCTAATTCGTTAGTTTTGGTCGCGTAGCGTTGTCTCCCCCTCTTTGGCCACAAGTTTGTGTACTTGTAATTTGATCGACTATAATTCAACTATGTAATAGAAAAAAATTTGGATACCCAAGCATCAACAAGTGTGCATTTGTTTGTTGTATGGCGCCGATATTGTTGCATAAATGACAAATCAGTGGACACTTTGGTCAACATAAAAGAATTGAAAGAATCTATTCAAATGTCATGCCACATGTAATGATGCGTGGTTAAAAATTTAATGGAGATTCATTGCTTTTGAAAAAAGTGAATGGACGAGCGCAGTGGCGCACACAGGATTTCATTTAGGGGCGGTTTTGCGTACAACTTTTGAGCTCAATTCCATTTGAAACCATATTTTGCATCAGCAATTTTTGTGTTTGAGGGTTTGACCCCCTCCTCCCCTTGTATTCGCCGATCAAACGGGCCACTCTGCAGATTCATAAAACTGTGCGCAATGTGATACAGCAGTAGTTGGTCCAAACAGACCACCTAATGGGTCTAAGGTTACTTACTTTCTTTACTGGCCATAACAATCCGTTACCGGATCGGATTATGGTTTGCCGCAAAAGTTCATTCCAGACGTCTCTGCTTTGCGCGATCCTCCTTCAGTTGGCCATACCAAGAGATGATAGGGCACCCTCGACTTGGTCGTTCCACCGGAAACACGGTCTCCCTTCTTGCCATCGATCTCCAACTACCGCATCGAACACCTTTTTCACCGGAGGCATCATCTATCGTCCGGAACTTCATCGCCGACCTCGATAGCCCAACGGGTAGCGCGCTGGCTTCTCATACCAGAGGTTCTAGGTTCGATTCCTAGCTCGGACTGGTGAAACACTCCTATACTTCTATCGCTATCCACATAAAGCAGATGAGAATTTCAAGCATCGCTCAAGTGTGCTCTTGGTAGGTAATGACAAAACCTCCAAGTTTGAAAGGAAAATTGCCAAAAACCACTGATCGGACTCCACGTTAAACTTTAGGTCCCCTTTCACCGTTTGAAACCGTTTGAAACGGCTGGAATTTGTGGTATTACAACGGGTCCATATAGAGTCCTAAGTGTGTCTCATACAGAGACAGCCACTACAACATTCCTACTTACTTAACTGGACATAACAATCCGTTACCGGGTTGGGTTATGACAAAAGTTTTCTCCAGGCGCCTCTGCTTTGCGTGCACCGTCGCTAGTTGATCACATCAAGAGATGATAGGGCGTCCTCAACTTGGTCCTTTCACCGGAGACACGGTCTCCTTTCTCGCCTTCGATCTCCAACTATCGCATCGAACACCTTTTTCGCCATAGCATCGTCGTCCATACAGGAGACATGACCAAACTAGCGTACGTGCTGGATATTTATTCATTGTGCTACGTTCATGTCTTTAAACAGCTCATATAGCTCGTTCTTCGTATTTAATAGGCATCGCTAATGCGAACAGGGACGAGGATTTTGTAAAGCACCCCTCTCGAACACCCCAAGAGCCACTTTGTCGTTAGGCAACAGTGTCCATGCTTCTGCACCATAGAGGAGCACGGGCGGAATAAGTGTCGGAATAAGAGTGCAAGTTTTGTCGGTCGAGAGAGGTCTCTACTACTCAGTTGTCTACCGAGACCGTAGTAGCACCTATTGGCAACAGTAATCCTTCGCTTTATCTCCAGACTGACATCATTAGTGCTGTTTATGGTCAAGATAGACGAACTCCTTGATAACTTCAAAAATATACCTGTCAGCCTGAGACCCTAACCGCTGCGGGTCTCTACGTGTAGACACCACGTCTTGCTTTCATTTACCACCAGATCCATTTTGGCAGATTTTCTTTCGATTGTCGCAAAGGTAGCGATAACATCTCATCATCAGACATCAATGGCATCAGTGTAGGCAAGAAGCTAGACACTCTTGGTGAAGATTGCGCCATCACGATTAACACCGGAGTTGCACAGAACGCTCTCCATGATGAAAATGAAGAGGTTGTATGGCGAAGGATCAGCTACGACAAAAGATCAAAGTCGCGAACCTTATTCAATGAGTCGCAGCGATCACCTCCAACCTGAACGGAGCTGGGGGTATCTCTCGACACCACTTTGCAAAGTTTCTCAAGCTTTTCATGGATGCCAACTTCAGAAAATGCGACGTATTGACGATCCCTTATTGGGCTGCTAAATGCTGTCTTGTAATCGATAAAAAGATGGTGAGCATCGATTTGAATCTCATGGAACTTTTCCTGGATTTGGCGTAATGTGCATATCTGGTCGATGGTGAACTTCCAAGGTTTAACTCTAAGCAAGGTGGGTTGTGGTATCTACTCTTAAGAATTTAGTCTAAATTTTAAGCTCCGGATGACAGATTACTGTAATGTTCGAGGTCACAGCAATCTGTGCAGTTTCCAATTGGCTTAGGGTAAGCGGAATATCAGCGCGTAATGCCCTAAGACAGCCAATCTGCTCGTAGGACTCTGGATGCAGATCCATAACATCTAAGCTACCACTAATGTCTCAAAAAGACTGTCAGGTAGCTTCACATTCTCCTATGCTGGGTTCCGGGACATACATAGGGATATTGCAGGGAACTGTAGAGCGGACGAGCTCGCTTGGCAAGGTACGACCACAGACAACTCATCAAGCTTGAACTTCAGAGAAAGCTTCAGAGCTTGAAATTTTGGTGCCGTTTTCGTCGTATGAGAGTGGACATCTACTTGATGAGTTCTCTGTGGTACGACTAAGCAGTTACGTCAAGAAATGGCTACGCTCGGTATTTATCCCTCTTGCAAGCTTCATTGTCATACAAACTCTAAGGAAGAAACTAACTTAAGATGGGCTGATGGTAACTCAGGTTATTCTTGCGAAAACTTTGGCCAACTTTAAATTTCCAGCATTCTACAGAACTTGTCTCACTTAATAGTAACCAGATCACTAAATAGGACCATGATTGGTTCATATTCTGACGGGTCACTGTTTAATTGGCACGGACCCGTAGTTGTATGGACGTGGAAGAGGAAGAAGATCCACTACGCCTTCTATGCTTCCTTGTCTTGTTATACCCCGAAGAAGGATGAACTATCTGGGCAACTTCTTCTTCGACAGTCTAAGGGATCCAGCCGATAAGACTGTTCGCCGTCTACTAAGCTTTGAAGAAGAGAAAAAGAAGTTCACAGATTCAATGAGTGAGTGGACTCATGTTCAATTTTTTGTGGTATCACAATGGGTCTTCATGGCCTAAGTGGGCTTCGCCTTGGGGCAGCCACTCCTACCTACCTACCGACCTACCTATGTTGACTCGGTAGGGTTACCAACTTCATCAAATCATGCAGAAATCTCATACATTTTTATTGCTTAAAAATTTAGTTAAATTAATAATTAATTTAGTTAATTTGTGAATAAAACTAAAAATTTGCTTTTATAACTAAGCAAAAACCTACAAATTTTGTTATCCGAAAATTGTTACTAATAGTAAATGTTAATGATTGTTGTTGTTTTTGTTGTTATGGATTTGTTTTTTTCTGCTCCATTATACAATCCAAGCAACGAAATAAGCGAACTTCATTGTTTGTTGTTTGATTTTTAGTGCAATATTATTGTTGCTTTTTTGCACTTTAAGCTGTCGCTCTTGTTAATGTTGTTGGTTTTTATTGTTTTGCCAGTGTCAAAAATTATGTAAAAAATTCAAAACCACAAAAGCAAAAACACAAAAAAAAATCGCGACATTAAACTAAAGCAGCACTTATTGTTGCTTCGTTGTTGTTGTTGCGGACGAATTTTGTTGCTATTTCTTATTTTTTTAATTATGGTACAACGCGGCTAACTGCAATTTACCGTAATAGCCAAGTTGATTTTAGACATAAACGCGAACGAGCGCCGTTTTGTGGTGTTTACGATTTTTACTGCTTTACTTCATGTTGTTGCTGTTGTTGTTGTTGTGGTTTATTATTATTTGTTGCTGTTTTTGTGTTGCTTTGTTGGCTTTTATTATTTTCTCCTGCTGACCACATGACATTTTTCTTGGCCTCCTTTTTGTTTGTTACAGTCATTTTATGTCATTTCAACAACAAAACCACTGACTGTCAGTTGCCTGTAAAATGCCTGTCAAATTTTTATCACACACAAACAGCAACAACATAATCAGCCACAAAAAATCCACAGCACTGTCCGAAAAAAAATATACAAAAATTTTTTGGCAACACCAGGTTAGAGGCTAAAAATTTATCAGACGCGCACAACAGCAACAACAACAATAAACAACGCCAACTAGCCAAATTTGTATGCGCGCATGCGCTGTCGCGCTATCAGAGCCACAAACGCTCGGCGCTCTCGTGTGTGTATGTGTGTGTGTGTGTGTGCTTTTGGCCCACACGCCCATCGCACAGCGCACGCTGTGCACTTTTTATTTAAATTTATTGTTTCACATTAAATTTTACTTATTTCATTTGTTCATTTTTTTAGTTGCAGCTTTTATGGTTGTTTTTGTTTTTGTTTCTTTCCATATAGCACAAAATTGCTATGTTGCACATGTGGTCACTTGCAGTCGCTGACTGCTTGGCTCTGTGTGCGGGAGTGAGAAATGCCGTTTTCTTTGCCTTTTGTTTTTAGTGTTGTTTACTTTTGTATTGAATGTAAATTGTTATTGTCGTTTCTAGATTTGTGTGTAATTGTTGTTGTTGAATTTTTTTGGATGTCTTTACGCGCTCTCGTGTGATTGCTCCCACACAGTTCATTCATGTTTTACGTTGCTGTTGTTTATATTATGAATTGTTGTTGTTGCCACTTTATTGTACTGAAACTTTGATTTTAGCATTTTCCGGCGAGTTCTTTCGCGTTTGTTTTTTTTCTTTGGCCCATTGAACGATTTCGCATGGAGTGCAACGATTTATGCGAATTCTTTCGCATGCGGCCATGTGAAGTGCAGCGATTCCGTGTAGTGCGGTGCCATGTGCAGTTCTCAGTGAATTCCGACAATGTGGCGAGTTGAAAGGTCTGTGAAAAATAAAATGCGAATACCAACCTGAGAATGAGAAATTCGCTAACGTGTCAGTCAAAGTCAAAGTTTGGGACTGAAAGAGTTGGAGTATTTTTTTGAGAAATCTTTACAAAAACTAGTAGACTCGTTTCTACTAGCCTGCCAGATTCTTACCGACAAGCATAGTGGGACCAATTAGTAGGAATCGGACAACTTAGTGGTCCCTTTGTCGTCAGGGAGCAGGAAAGAGCGGTTTAATTATGGCATCATCTCATCTAACATATCGGTCTTTTAAGTTTATGGTCCTAGAACGCATAAATTTTCCTAGAACTTTCTTTACGATTTCTGACTAATGTTTTGAAATTAAATAAGTTTTCCATTATAAACTAATGTGTTTTTTAAATAAACAAGTACAGGGTGGACCATTTAAGATTTTAAATTTGAATCGGTTATAAAAAAAAACTAATGAATATTTTTTGAAAATTCCTGTTTTATTACAAAGCTTGGACTTTGTTATTTAAGAATGAAACACGATATCGTTCATATGACTGCCTATACTGGCCTTATAGTACGCCATTCGGTCAACCCTATTTTCAAGTACTTTTTCGATTGTTTCGGGTAGAATTTCCTGAATGGCAACTCCGATTTCATGTCTCAAAGCTTCAATCGTCTCTGGATGGTTAGCGTAACACTTGTCCTTTACGGCTTCCCACAAAAAAAAGTCCAATGGACTTAAATCGCAGCTCCGAGGCGGCCAATTGACGATTTCGATTTTCGAAAACGGTGCCCAAAAGTTCGATTCTTACGTTGGCTGTGTGGCTTGTTGCGCCATCCTGTTGAAACCAAATGTCGTCCATGTCATCCGCTTCAATTTTTGGAAACAAAAATTCGTTGAGCATGGCACGGTAACGCTCGCCATTGACTGTAACGGCGGCTCCTTGTTCATTTTCAAAGAAAAATGGCCCAATGATGCCACCGGACCAAAACCCGCACCAAACCGTAACTCTTTGTTGGTGTATTGGCTTCTCAATGGTGACGTGTGGATTTTCCGAACCCCAGATGCGACAATTTTGCTTATTCACATAGCCTCCGAGGTGAAAATGGGCCTCATCCAAAAATACAATTTTTCGATTTTTCGACAATGGGTTGAAGACTCTCCACTTTGGAAGAAAGTTCTCAATATTTAAATGAATAAATGTCAAACTTTTAACTAAATTACGAACACAAATTGACTGACTGACATTTGGACTGCAATTCTCGAAATAAAGCGTAGTTCAAATTCCAAATCTTAAATGGTCCACCCTGTAAACATTTTTCAATGTGAATTTTTATTAACTTTTCATTACGGATTTCGAATGTTCAGAAAATTTTATGTGGGAAAATATTTTCTCCGAGTCGTTGAAAAAAGTCCTAAAATTCAGGCACCTAATTATTCCATCTGCTTTCTTAACACTAGAACTACCGGGAGCGGTCATTTGACGGTTTTCAGTTTTTGATTAACCGTAGCTCGAAAACGGTTTAAGTTACGAATCTGGTTCTCCTTGACTTTTAATATTTTGCACTAAGCTCAATATTCTAAAATTTTGCAATCACTGCGCTGATCTGTTTTCTTTTTATCATCGATTAACGATCGGTTAACTACGTAGCCATGGAAATAAAATGAAAACATTCACAAAAAAGTCGAAGACGGTACAAATTTTACAAGTAAGTACCTATGTCTTGCCTTCTGTTTTATATTAAATTTACAACCGACTTTTATATATTTATGAAAAATTTTAACGCAAAACCAAAATGCGTTATTTTACATGTTGTGTGTGAAAGCATGATTTTATCGGCGAGACGTCACGTAGCTTCACTTTTAAAATATTTGCCAAAACTATACTTTTTTACATTCAAAATAAATAAATGTATACAAATATTTATTTAACATTGTTTTAATGCTTACAATGAAACATTTCTTCAAATTCAACCGATTTCGTTAAAAACTCTGAATACCGTCATTTGACCGCTCACGGTAGTAGTAGGTATGAAGCCAAACCCAGTAGTCCTAGTGTTAAGACCCACACATTTAAAAAAAATGTAGTCCATCTGCTTTCAAATGACTCTCACATTTTACAAAAAGGAAAATGTTTGAAGCCATGGAATTATTAAAATCGCAAAATTATTAAAATGTCCAAACTTTCATACATTTCATCGAGTGCAAACTCTTTTTAACTTCCTACAAAAGTAACGAGTTGGATAATCTTTTTTACAATATTACAAAAAGACGTGATCAGTCGATTTTTCATCTCATATCTATGTAAGCATATAGATTTCTGTAATATTTGTAAAGCAATGTAATTTTTTCCTTATTTCCAAAAATGGGGAATATCCTTCTTTGTTCTAAACGAATAGAACAATGTTTGTTCTCCATTCTTCATAATCTAAGTAGCTACTTAACCCAACTTGAAAATCCATCAGCACACTGTCTGTTGTGCTCACTGAACACTGCCTAATGGATCCACATGCTGAAAGACTAGGATTGGCTTATAAGGGCATTTGTCGTGGTCATCGTTCTGAAGAAAACTTGTCGTTTACATCGTTGTCATTGAAGTTGTCAATGTCCTTTCCTGACCAGAAAAACACTAAAAATTCTAAGCTCCTTGATCCTCCAAACCTTACTGACTGAAAATTATCTAAAAATTGCTGCCCAATGAAATCTTTAGAGCCGACTGCGATTGTCTACAATACATAATCCCATTCCTTAACCCTTTGGCTAGTTTGTTGCCATATGGTAACATGCTACTTTTTGGACGTTTGAACCCTCTATGGTTTCATGTATAATATTTTTTGTTTGTCCTTAGAATAATTTGAAGTTTTAGAAATAATGCAAAATTAATAAATTGAATATTTAAGTTTAAGGGGGTATTCTGGTCGAGGCGGTCCGAAATATCGATGTTTTCAAATCGTTGTGGATGAAAAGCTTTTCAATATTTTTTTCAAGATTTTTCGCAAGTTTTTCTACAGGTTTTGAACAATAATTTTCATTAATGATGTTAAGAATATCTTCTTTAATAACGGTTCATTCGATGCCTCGAACTTGAGCATGCCGAAAATAGTTGTTCCATGGTGGACATGATATCTTCAGTTCAAATATTCTGAAACACAAAATGTGACCCATTTTGTAATCGCAAGACTTCCTGCTATCGCCTTATCTAGGATATAAGCAAACAAAAAATTTCTTCAATTAAAATCAGGTGTTTAAAAAAAAAAGACGATTTTTTGCCCTGTTTTTGTTGATATTTTGCATTAAAAACATTAGTTAAACAAATGCTTTTGCCATAATCCTAGATAAGGCGATACCCACATATTTTCTTAGTATCCTTGTAAAATTTCAAGTCAATTGGACCAGTAGTTTTTTGTGAATCGTGTCTACCGTCCCGAAAAAAATGGTTTCGAGAAAAACAAGTTTAAAGATTTACGAACATGGAATGGAACATGGTGGGAGCGAAGCGTCGCCCATTGTATAGCCTTGAAACTCGAAAAGTATTCGTCATTGAGAAAAATGGTCTTACACACACATTCCTCTTATTGTCTACATCAAAAATATTAAATGAAAAAAAAATCGATTTTTCGGACCATCTCGACCAGAATACCCCCTTAAAGCTGAAAAGTATACACGTTTCTTGAATGTTTTATCTTCACATAGTTAGTAAAGGAAGAAGAAGCAGAAAAAAGAAAGAGACATTTTTAATTTTACTTCTTACTTCAATTACTTAACCCTTTCGACCCCGAATTTCGCCCTGTGTCTCGATATTACTTTTTGGTATTTTAATCATGAAACATTAGCCTAAGCAGTGTGCACACGACATTTGAAGTCGCCACGCCTCTTTGTTAGAGTTCTAGAGCTAGTTTACTTTTGAACAATTTTAGCCTAAAACGGTTTAAATAAATTTTGTATCAATTTGTTTTAATTACAGAAAAATTATTTTATATTTATGGAAAAATACAAAATTATCGCTTTTTGATTTTATTTAACCATTATTAAAGAAACAGGGTTTTGATCAAACGCGCCCAATTAGTAGACTTCAATTAGAACACAAACTTTCCCTGATATCGCTGCAAATTATTGGTAATTATTTTGAGGATAACAGTACAATTTTTTTAATTTGCTTTGAATTCAATTCTAAAAATATTAACTTTTTGGTGCCTAATTAAATTCAACCCATAAATCAATCGTAGCTTTTGCTATAAGATGACAAATAGGTTAAGTTGCTCTTAGGCAACTTTGGGGTCGAAAGGGTTAAGATAAATTTGCAAGAAAATGTTTTGGAGTGAATGAAAAAATATTCGATTCAAGTTATGCGTACAAAAAATTTATGTTTAAGTATTTATTAGGTCCACAACGATATGGTTGCTGTCATATGACAACGCTCTAAAAAACAGGGTCCGGCAATAAAAATTAAAAAATGATTATGGAATGTTGTTGATATAAAACTAAAGAAAACTAAAAGAAAAATAAAAGAAAACTAAAGCGATAAATTCTGAAATTTAACTTGTCCCAGCAAAGTGCTCCCCGACCAATTTTTATTTTTATATATTTATTATCACGCAAATTAATAAAAAAAAAATTAGAAAAAATACATAGTTTTAATACCTATGTAAGAAAATTACAGAAAAAAATTAGGTGTTGTACGAGAAACATACAACATAATTCATATAAAATGTAAACACATACGTTTTATTTTTTAAGTATCACGCAGGTGGAAAAAACTTTTGGATCAATTATATATTTAAAAAAAAGTAAAAAATATAATAGTATATAATATAAAAAAATTGGTGACTGTACCAACTTTCTAACTTGAAACTTATGACAAACATTTTTGAAAAAAGTGTTGATATTGATGTCACTTTTGAGTTCCACCGATTTTCCTGGTAATGCATCTAAGTATCAGGTGTACAACTTTGCTTCCGCCGTTTTTTTCCAAAATTAAAAGCTTTATTGCGAAAAAGTGCTTACAGATGTATTATTCAAAGTATTGTCCGTCGCTAGCGACAACTTTCTCCCATCTTTCCGGCAATTTTCGGATCCCGGCTATAAAAAAGGAGTCCTCTTTTGACGCTATCCATGAAGCAATCCATTTTTCCAATTCTTCGAAGGATTGAAAATGTTGATCTGCCAGGCCGTGTGCCATCGAACGGAATAGGTGGAAGTCAGAAGGGGCGACATCTGGGGAATACGGCGGGTGGGGCAAGACTTCCCATTTCAGCGTTTCCAGGTACTTTTTGACCACTTTTGCGACGTGAGGCCGAGCATTGTCGTGTTGGAGGATGACTTTGTCATGTCGCTCTTGATATTGTGGCCGCTTTTCTTTTAGCGCGCGACTAAGGCGCATCAGTTGCGTTCGGTAGCGATCTCCTGTGATGGTTTCACCCGGTTTTAAGAGCTCGTAGTAAATCACACCGAGCTGATCCCACCAAATACAAATCATAACCTTGGCGCCGTGAATATTCGGCTTTGCCGTCGACGAAGAAGCATGCCCGGGCTTTCCCCATGATTTTCTGCGTTTAGGATTATCGTATCGAACCCACTTTTCAGCACCGGTCACGATTCGATGTAAAAACCCCTTACGATTTTGTCTTTGAAGCAGTTGCTCACATACAAATAGACGGCGCTCGATGTCCCTCGGTTTCAACTCGTACGGCACCCAGTTTCCTTCTTTCTGAATCATGCCCAGGGCCTTGAGACGTTTTGAAATGGCTTGCTGACTCACTCCCAACGATTCGGCAAGCTCTTCTTGGGTTTGGCACGAATCTTCATCAAGCAATGCTTCTAGTTGTTCATCTTTGAAGGTTTTTTCTCTTCCACCACCATGTTTGTCTTCGACATCGAAATCACCATTTTTAAAACGTTGAAACCACTCCCGACACGTTCTTTCACTCAGAGCAGCATCACCGTAAGTTTCTGAGAGCATTCGATGCGCTTCAGCTGCATTTTTTTGCGAATTGTAACAGAAAAGTAAAACTTCCCGCAAATGGCGAGAATTGGGCACATAAACGGACATTTTCGAGCGTGAATAATACGAAAACAAGAACAACTGTCACTGAAACGGCGATGACAATTCGTTAGGCACTGTCCACACTCACTTTAAAGGCATTACCATCTATGTATTTCAACCAGCCTCAGCCGGTACAGCCACCTATCGGAAAACGGCGGAAGCAAAGTTGTACACCTGATAATATTTATCATACGTCACAATCCCATCCAAATCGGATAACTAGTTTGAAAGTAATAAATTTTTGTTTTTAATATTAATTTATTGTTCTTAATTATATTAATTCTGGTAGATAGGAGATTAACTATTAAGGACTGAAACTCTGGGAAATTGTTGCTCATATTGTAGCTAATATTAAAAAAATATCAAATTAAATCTGAATTGGCCGGGGCGCACTTTACCATTCCTTATTCGGCTATAGGCTTTTAAGTCAAGTTAGTGCGTTGCTACTTCAAATTTCTATTATAATGTCAAGGATCAGAATTTTAATTTAATACTCGAAAGCGATGTTGTCAAATTTATAATCGTTCAGAGATAGAAAGAACAAAATGATTTTTTGAAATTCTTAACTAGGACCCTTAACTCATGTCAGAGGCGCCTTGTTTCATGCGGCTCACATTTAAAAGACTTTAAGACAAATTAGTATTTCATGCATTTGAATAAAGTTGGGTTGTTAAGCGTAATGACGATCCCACTAAGTGATATAATGCATGCAATATTTCAAGTAAACATAGAAATTTATTTGGGGGCTACCCTCTCAGCAGAAAACCTCTGAGTAAAATTGTCTATTAAAAAGCTCCTAACTAATGATCATTTAAATGTTTCAAAAATGTTTAGATTACAAAATTTAAAATAACTAAAATCGAGCACAGCAGCAACCGCCAAAAATCGATAAAACCACAAAAAGCCCAAACTGCAAACTTTACGCTTATTGGAGTAGAACCACAAAACCTAAAAAATAAACCAAAAAATATTCAACTCAATTCAACTCAGACAATGACAGATAACTGCAGTTAGCGGCTGACTGCAAGCGGCTGCTTACTTAGCCCTATCGCTGTCTCAGACTCGGTTCGGCACAGCTCAGCGCAAAGGTAGAAGAAAATGTTTATTCCCTAAATTTTCGGCATTGCCATGTTTATGCATTTCCACAATTTTGGCGCTGCTTTGCGTGCTCTTTGCACATTGCGCAATCGGCGCGCAGCCGCAGCGGAACTTTCGGTTTCAGCTTTCAGCGCTGATTGTGATTTATTTGTCCTACAATTGTGGCAGTGCCGGCATAAGCATTCTGGCGGCAAGAAATTATGGGACCCAAGGCAGCTGAAGAGTAAAGCTCAAGAGACAATTTTTGTCTGCCTTGTTGGTGCCGGCTTCCAGCTTTTCAGCCTCAGAAGGCTTCAAAGTGGAGCGCGCTCGAAGCGAAAAGCGAATAGACGTGGCTAACGAGCTCTGCTCCCGATGCTCGAGTCGCTGTCAGCTGGCAGCCAACTGTTGCTGTTGCTGTTGAACTCAGCTGAGGGGCCAAAATATGGCGAGAGGGGGGAGTAAGGTATGAGGAACAGACGCTATGTAAATGGCACCCACTATTTTGCCTTCAGTCGACTTGCAGGGCTTATCGGAAGCCTGTCTGTTTGTTGCTCTATCTGTGCTGCGCGCCTGTCGACCTGTTTGCCTATCTGTCCAACCATAAGTTTGTCTGTCCATTACAAACTACGTCTGTCTGTTGGTCTGTCTGGCTGCCAATTGGCTCGCAGACGCGTTGCGGTATTTTTCGTTGCGCACAGCATCCGCTGCGGCATCCAACGAGATTCTAAACTCCAGGCACACATATTTTTATTGCATTTTATTGCTGTTATTGTTGCCATTGTTGTTGTTGTTGTTGTTCGTATTTTATACGACGTTTTGTCGTAATTGTTTAGTCACGTTTTGCCAGCATTTTCGGCGGCGGTAACGTGTGCGCGAATGCGCTCAACAATCAGAAAGTAGCCGCATGGCTGACAGTTGCCGCTTATTGTACTCGTACATATGTATGTGTGTGTGTGTGTGTATGTAAGTCGCGCTATCGGGCTGACTGTCGGCACTAACGAAGCATTGTTTGTTGTTGTTGTTGTTGTTGTGCTGTTTTATATTTTCCTGTGGAAATAACATTTCGCTGTGCCGTTTAATGTCGCTAATGTGATAATTCTTGACTGACGTGGCGTGCCGACGTCTGGCTGGAACGCTGCAACATTTGCTGCCACTGGCGTTGAGTTGACTTGGCTTTCGCCCCACTCCATCCCCCGCGCCTCTATTGAGCCCTTTGCAATTGCCCGCTGCCCCTTTTGTAATCACTTTTGCCCTTCACTCCCCTAGACAGCCCCTAAATTTAATACTAGAATGCCCAAGGTAGTCAAATTAACTACATTGAGGTCTTTTATTGTAAAAAAAACTTTTATTGCATCGCTTTCTAAAAAAATATCTTACGTGACTTTGACTAATTTTTAAAGCTAAATGGAATAAAAATTATTGTAAAAAATTTTGTTACCCCAAATTTGGAAAATTTACCTTAAATGCCCAAAAGGAGTCATTTTGACTACCTATATACAATTTTCAGCAAAAGTAAATTTCTTTCTGACAAATATGCATCTTCAATTGCGAAAAATGAAAGTTTCAAATAATTGCAAACATTTCAAAAAAAATATCGTAGTAGGCTGTGACAATTCCTAAGTTTTTCAATCCAAAAATCACTCACAAAATTCACTCACAAATTCCAAATTCCCAATTTCATTCCATTTTATCCCATTTATGTGTAAAGTACGCTATTTTATTTAAATGAATTTACTTTGTAAACCGTAAAAAAATAAAAACTAAATGCTTATTTTATTTTAATCTCATGTGCATTTATTTATATTTGCTACTTAAAAACCAATAAAATTAAAAAAAAAGTAAGTAAACAATATTGTAGTCAAAATGACTACATATGGGCATTTTAGTTAGGTCAGATTTTCGGGCATTCTAGTGTTAACCACTGTTGATTTTCAAATTTTTTCTATATGTCTATGGAAAAACTTAACTCAGATTTTTCACTTTTTTTCATTTATTAAAAATCATGTCTTTGTCATGAAAATTGAAAACGGCAGCTCCAACAACAAACATGAGTAACAAACAATTGCCATATGGAAAGCCAAAGTAAATAAATAACATGAGCCGCACAGTTCGTGACCGCGTATCGCTCGTTCGATCGCCTTACGTCGATCCCGCATCGTCAGCTCAGTTGGCAACGTGATGTTTTGACTTCATGTCCTATCGCCGCGTGCTGCAGAAAAAATAATGATTTGATATGTTACCGACAGCGTGTTGTCTCGCTTGTTTATCCTCTCAAAGTACTGGGGCCAAAGTTATTGGCCGCTTTGACTTTTACTAAAATTCGGGAACTTTATTGCTTGTGTTCGGCTGACACATACGAATAAATAAGATCGACGTTTTGTCAGTGATCGGTCGTCGCGACGGTGCAGAACACAATGTTATCGAATTCGTGCCAATCTCTGGGTGCCGATTTTTATGTAAAATGCTGACGCACATTGTGAAGGGGGAGGTTTTTGAGTGTGATTTGTGGTTATTTGTTTTCAAGTATAGAATAACTTTTGATTGAAAGGATTTTACATTGAGTAAATGTTTTTTGTAATGGTATAGAAATGTAATGCTATAGCCAGCCCCTTCAACCTACCCTACCTACCTCTAGAAAAATAAGAAAAATCAACAAGTCTTAATCATGTCGTATACAGTTTCCCATAATTACAAAAAATGCTGCTGTTCCTTCAGAATACTTAGACTTAACAGCTGAAAAAATATCAATATCGCATCCTAATTGGCATCACTACACTCAGAGTTCACTGCAGACTGCAAAGTTACAAAATATCCAGTTTTCCTGGAACACTTTCACCAATCAACATAAAGAACAAAACTTGACTGATTTTTCAGAATTACTTTCACTTTACATAAAGCAAATTCCTTCCGGTGAAGTTAAAAGGGCAAAGCTTCCTAATCATAACCGTTCCTTGGTTCGGTTTTTGGAAACAGTGTTGTCAACTATCTGAAATTACTTTCTTCTAAAGACCTAAAATAATTATTATCCATATTTTTGGGAATAAAAAAATTGCCCTAATTTAAGAAAATTATGTAAATATTGCTTTATAATAATTATTCCCAATAAGAAATTTTTTACGACGCCTATAACTTTTATCATGTAATAAATATTTTTGGGTATATTTTTCGTTGTCACTAATTATTATTTTGGGATTTTTGTTTTTTTAATTGCTTCATAACCTTTATTTATGACTTTTTTAATTTATGTTACCGATAACTATTATTTTGAGAAATTTTTTTTATGTTGCTTCATAACTGTTATTTATGATTTTTTTTTCATTTACGTTGGCGATAACTTTTATTTTGAAAAAAATAATTTTTACGTTGAATTACCACTTTTTTGAATTAATCTTTAATTGTTTTAAATTGACAAACGCAAATTAAATGCAGAAACCTAATTTCCACCAACAACTAAACAATTAAAAATCAATTCATACTCAAAATGTGGTAAGACAAAGTGAAAAAAAATTCTTTCATGAAAGTTATAAAGCAACGTAAAAAAATGTTCTTTCAAATAATAATTATCGGTAACGTAAATAAAAAAAGTCATAAATAAAAGTTATGAAGAAAAAAAATCCAAAAAAAATAATTATCGAGAACGAAAAAAAAATTTGTTTCTCATAACAGTTTTTACGTAAAGTAAAAATTAATTGTCGCAAATAATAATTATAACTAACAAAAAAATTTTTGTTGCATTGTATACGTACATTGCAATTGTTTTCTTAAAAAACTTATAATACATAGTTAAGTCCCTACTTTCTCCTAAAACTTTTTAAATTATAAACTGAAATTTCCTGCCAAAAATGTTTAAAATCTCCTACACTTGTTTTATATAATTTTAGTCATTATAAACCAAGGAATTAAGCATCTCATAAAAAAAAAAATATATTTATTATTTTTTCAGCTTTTTTATTCGTTCAGCTTCAGCTTAACAACAACTTAACACAAACCAAAAATATAAAAAATGAGATAGTTTTGAAATTAGCTTCTATAAAATTCCTTCATTAATTCAACAACTAAACACTTTGAAGCATAAAATTTAAATAAAATAAATTCGAGTGCCATTAATGATGACAAATGTATCACCATCTAAATCGCTTTTGAAAACTTTTTCACTTACAAAAAGTTTTATCATTTGCAATGTTGGTTTAAACTTAGTGCATCCACCAGTTAATGAGTTGCGTGCTTTTAGAACTGCATCAGCATTTTGTTTTTTAACTTGTCATAACTTAAATAATGAATCTCTTTAACTTTCTCCTAAACAATTCTTCCTCCTAAAAATTATCCTTAAAGGCCAAGAATCTCCTAAATCTAGAAGGAAATCTCCTGATCTGGCAACACTGAGATTGGCCTGAGTCTCGATACTGGAGAGAGATTCCTTACCTACTGACTTTGTAATCAATAAAAGTTCGGTTACAATGAGATCTTTTGGTCCACATTGACAGGGCTGCTGGATCCCAAATTCTTGCAAAACTCTACTTCTCCTCAACCGGCTACAACAACCCATTGCCAGATTACGACTGACCACAAAATTTCTCTCTAGGAAGAACCATACGTTCCATAGAAGTATCCAGTAGGAGATGGAAAGTAACCGCATGTTACCAACAGGAGAAACTTAAGTTAATTGAACTGGTGATGAACGACCATAAAACTCATCGAAACCTTCTGAGCCTAAAGTTTGCGGAGGATTTGTAATCAAGAAAAACTCTTTTACAATGAGATCTCTTGTACCATAGTGACAGGGCAACTGGATCGCAACCTTTTCTAAAATTCTAATTTTTCTCAACCTATGTTAATCGGTGAAAATTCCATTGCCAGATTACAACAGAGCACAAAATTCTTGGGGTTATACGTTTTGTGGAAGAAACCAGTAGGAGAAACCCTGTCACCTCATGATGTGACCATGTGAAATGATGATGAAGCTCCACGAAGCACATAGAAAACTTCTGAGCCTAAGGTTTACGGAGGATTTGTAAGCAATGGAATCACTGTTACAATGAATTCTTTTGAGCCACAGTAACAAGGCGACTGGTTCCCAACCTCTTAGAAGAATTGCATCAAAAAACGATCATGCTGTCATATATTTTGAGCTGTTTCCATGGAAACAAACCATTTATTTGGATGTTTACTGTCAATAATTCATAAAACTGAAAGCAGCAATCAAAGAAAAACACCCTGAAGTGGCAAATCGCAATGAAAATCGCACCACAAAAAAAACGCGATAATGAGAGGCCTCACACGACTTTGTGGACTTAGTAAAAATTATTGGTGCATGGTTGGAAATTTATGTCACATCTACCAGCTCTGACCTTGCATCAGTAGATACCATTTAGTCCAATGCACAGTGATTCGTTCCATAGACAAAATTCAAAAAATTTATAGTCTCAGCATTTAACGATTTTGATGTCATTTGAAAGGTAAAACTCCAACTAAGAAAACCCCAAAAAATCTGTGCAAAAAATTAATTAATTTTGCAAATAATGTGAAAATAATTAAAAAATGTAATCACATATTTTCTGTTTTCTAGTCTATTGAGTAAAAAAAATTTTAAAAATACATGGTGACCAAGAAGTTGCTGAAACTTTCAATATAGATTAAGAAATGATGTGGCCATTTTCACTTTTAATGTTTTCTTAAAATTTGCAAACCTAAAGCTTTTACATCACTTTTAATTCAAAATATTTTTCTAAATTAAAAATCTGAAAATTGGCAAAACTTAGAGGAAAATATCTAAAAAGTATGTGAAAGTATGTTGCTGGATTTTTTTTTATTTTAAGAAGCATTCTTTCTTTGTCGGATAATGTAATTATATCCTCCGCTATCTTCCGATCTCAGAAAATAATTCTATTTGAAAAGTGGTCTAAACACCTATTTTTCGACAAAATTAATTTTTTTCATCCCTAAAAGTATGCAATCAGCATGAAAAATTGAGAAAACTGCAAAAAAGCAAAACATACGTCTATTATTATCGTTTTTATTGCAAAACTAAAGGGTCCTCGTACAATTTCTGTTACTCTTATCAATGTTGACGTCACCGATTAAATGTAAAACCTGAAAAATCTAGCCAACACACTCGTTGCTATAGCTGACCAAAAATGACGAAAATTTCAAATTTAAGTCTTAGACATTGCTGAACTACAAAAGTTTAGAAGAAACAAAATGGAGATTTCAATTCAGCAGACCATGATTACCTAGTACACCAAATTTTATGAAAAACGAACGCGGTTGTATGGAGACGAATCACTGTGCAATGAATTGAATGAGGTTGAATGATGAAACTTTCACTTATGAAGATGAAATGAAGTCCCAACTGGTTAAGTTGCTGATTAAGACCATAAGTTCTATGAGCGCAAAATTATGAACGTTGACAGAAAGATGGGAAAAGGTCTTTTCTAACTTTATTGGTTCGAAAGTTATTAAAAAAAAGACGGAAGCTGCAATTTTAATGAAGTACAAAAATTTTAATTTATTGGAGTATCAGTATTTTAAATAATAAAAAGATACACAATCAATGAAGCGAGAATAATGAAATTTTGACACATGATCAAGGAGATTTAGGGTTTTGACATACAGTGCAAGCTCGATTTTCGCGACTAATTAAAAACCAGACATGTCGCGAAAACCGAATTTTCGCGATAACAGAACCCAAAATTTTGTAGAAAAATTGTATGTAATTTTTAAAATTACAATTGTTTTAACTGATATATTTACATTTTAAACATTTTTAAAGAAGTTGGAGATTTTGAGTTGTTTTTTTGGCAAATAATTTTTTAAAAGAACAGCTGAATCACGTAGTTCATATAGTGCTGTTGTCGGCTTAAAAATCCAAAAAGGTTAATATACCAAAAGGCGGCGATTTCCCTTTTTTGGTTAAAGACATTCTAAAAAAAAAAAAAACAGATAAAAATCGCGAAAATAGAACCTCGTTTTTCGTAAACTGTCGCGATTATAGAACCTGCAATGTTAAAAATTAAGCCGTCGCGAATACCGAGCTTGCACTGTACTTACTTTTCAAGAAAATGTAATATACATTTTCAAGGATATAAAGGATTAAAGTTTTCAAAGGACCTTTTTCATATCCTTTTTATACAAATACATAGATAAAAAATCAATTTTATTTAAATTCTTGAGCCTTTCCTCTTTCATTTGATATACATATCGCCATATTCTAACGAGGTTAAGTATTTTTTATATTTTTTTTTTATTTTTTATCCCCTTCAAAATTTTGAAGTCCTTTTAAAAGGACAAAGGATGTAGAAATTAAAAACTGAGTACACAGTATTACTATATTTGGTCTCTAGTTTCACGCACATATGGATTTTTCCCGGTGTGAAAATTTTTTTTATTTTTGTCGCACGGTGTAATAATAAAATGTATCATCTCTTTCTGGCACAATTTCCTAATTTAAAAACGTATCCCTAACGTAACGCAAACTTCTTCTATTCATTATACGATTTAAGTAATTCGAAATTGTTTGCGCTCTGACTGCTGGCAATTTCCCAGACGCGGCTTAGACGATCGCTTATGCAATGCTGCTCATTAAACAAATTTATTTGGCAGTCAAAGCCATCATCGTCGTCACTCTCGTCGCCAGTTTGAGCGCCAGTTTTTGTTGTTGGCGGTGGCATGTTTAAAAGCTGGAACTAATCAGCGCATTTGCTCATTAACGTACACACTTGGCGCATTCGTCAGCCAGCACAGCTCCTCCGGCAGACACCAGCCAGGCAGTCAGTCGGCCAGTCAGCCAGACGGTGAGCCAGTGCCTCGAGTGCTTATGTCTGTCGCTGCCTAATTCTGGCTGACATGTGCGTCGTATGTGGCACATGCCGCAACGCACTGTTAGAAAGCGCACGAGGCGCCGCGGAGGAAGCGGGTCGCCGCCCAGACCCACTATTTATATTCATAATTAATGACTGCTTGTCATTTTTACTTTCGTAATTATCAAGTATTATGCCTACTTCTTACTTTGCGTTTTATTTTCGTTATTTATGCATCGTTTTGTTGCTGCTGTTATTTCTGTTGTTGGCTTTTGTGAAAATTGAAAGTGGAAAAATATTGGCTGCAGCGCAAATTTGACGAATAAGACGGCCGCCAATAGTTTCCTGACATCTGACGTGATTATGATTTGGTTATTCAATTAGATAATTTTACATAATAAAATAAAAAATAACAATTTTTTAAGAGCAACGTTTAATAGTTTTGGCGGCATTTTAACTAATTACAGAGAACCCAAAAAATGCAAATATTTTCAGCTAAACCTCCAAAGAAACATTGCAACAAAGAAACATTTTATAAATGAAAATATACAAATTTTTCAAGCATGCATTCCAACATTAATCGCCGCTTGCACTCAACGCCTGTCGCTCCCGCAAATGTCATCCCTCCAGCTCCAGCTGACAGCTGAAAGTAATTGCCCATTGCAACCCATTTGACACTTAGTGCAAATCAATCAAGTCCGTCGCAAAATTTCCACTTGATTATGGCCCAGCACAACAACAAAATGAGGTAAATAAATTTTTTGCATTTGCCAACATTGCACAAATGCACAGCCGTCAAAATGGTAAAGAGCAAACAATTTGGAGAAGCCAAATGCCCAATCAAAGAGGCCAAGAAAATGTGGCCAACGCAAACCGGGCAAAGCCAACCATCGCCACTTGTCCACCACACCCAATAGCAGGAAATTTTTTGGCGAGTCAAATTGCCGCCACAGTGCGAGGCAGAAAATATTAAAAGATAAAATAGACATGATTAAAAATACAAATAAATGGGTGCTCGATGGCATCTGGCAACTCCAGCAATTTACCTGAGTGCTGCGCTTAGCCTGTAGACCGACGCAGACCAAGAAAGCAAAGACAATTTGAGGGGAGCGGGGCTGAAGTGGTGTTCGACGCAGAGAGTGGGACGGTGTACGCATAGGCGGCACAGAACCTGCATAGGAGCGGGCACCGGATCGGAGACGGCGGCCGCGACTGGTCAAGTCGCATGCCAAGTTTAATTTGAGCTTTGCGTTGGGATATGGCACTGGAAAGCACGTTGGATGAATGGTGAAGGCACATCCCACAGTGGAGACGAAGAGAAACACAAAAATTATTAACTATACTTGTACATGTAAATAGAAAAACTAGCTAAGGCAAAGCACGAACATGGAGTACCCTACCTTGAAAAGTTGTAGCCGAATCAGCGTGCAAACTTTCGAGGGTATTGACTGATTCTGACTTTGAATAGGTACTGGCTGTGCAGGATTAACTTTAGTTTTGGTTTGGTTAGCTTAAGAAGAGTGGAAACCCGACCCGTAGAAAGAAAAGCCATGCGTGGGAAGTTGAAACGGACGGGCCTCTTGTCCAAAGGCTCAACTTCCATAATGTGCGATTATATAAAACTGTAAAAACCTCTTCTGCATTCTCTTTTTGTCAGCGATGATCGAAACTATAGTCATCCAATTACACTGAGAGCATTTTGTCTATTACGAACAACTCTTTAAAAGTGATTTTGTTAGGTTAAGAAGGTTGGGAACTTTAGGAAACTATATGACTAAACTTTAATCATCTTACTTCACGAAAATCATACCTTTTGTAACGGCTACTCGAAACTATAGTCACCCAACAACTCAAAGACCATTTTGACCTATTACGAGCGTATTTCCATAGCTCACTTCTTACGGTTAAGAAAGTGGGAGGAGGGGACTTTAGTCACCCTACCTCATGGAAATCATTCGGTTCTTTACGATTCCCTTCATTACGAATGTCTTCTTTAGTCACGACTAGTCGAAACTATAGTAACCCGTCTACACTGAGAGCATTTGTCCTATTTCGAGCACCTTTTTAAAAGAGGTTTTGTTACGTTAAGAAGGGTGGAAACTATAATCACCCTACCTTATGGAAGCCATTTGGATCTATACAATTGCCTTCATTACGATTGTCCTCTTTCGTCACGGCTGGTCGAAACTATAGTCACCCAAACTCTCAAAGACTATTCTGACCTATAACGGGCTCCTTTATGAAGGTCGCTTTATTAGGTTAAAAAGGAGGAGGGGAACTTTAGTCTCCCTCACCCTCACATAAGTTATTCTGACCTATAACGAATACCTTCGTTATGGTCGGTTTAGGAGGTTAAGAAACTTGGAAAGTCAACGTACCAACCCACACACAGTCCATTCTGACCTATTACGAACAGCTTTATGAAGGTCGCTTTTTTAGGTTAAGAAGGGAGAGGGGAAACTTTAGTCACCCTACCTCATGGAAATCATTCGGGTCTTTACTATTCCTTTCATTACGATTGTCTTTTTTGTCACGATTGGTCGAAACTCTGGTCACCCAACCACTCAAAGACTATTCTGACCTATAACGGGAGGGAACTTTAGTTTCCCTCACCCTCACGTAAGATATTCTGACTTATAACGATTGCCTTCGTTATGGTCGGATTAAAAGGTTAAGAAACGTGGAAAGTCAACGTTCCAAACCACACAAAGCCCATTTTGACCTATTACGGACACCTTTATGAAGGTCGCTTTTTTAGGTTAAGAAGGGGGAGGGGAACTGACTAAAGTTCCCCCCCCTACCTCATGGAAATCATTCGGGTCTTTACGATTCCTTTCATTACGATTGTCTTTTTTGTCACGATTGGTCGAAACTCCAGTCACCCATCTACACTGAGAGCATTCTGTCCTATTTCGAGCATCTATTTAAAAGTGACTTTGTTAGGTTAAGAACGGTGGGAACTATAATCACCCTATCTCATTGAAATCATCACTGCCTTCATTACGATTGTCCTCTTTGGTCACGGCTGGTCGAAACTTAAGCCACTCAAACCCACAAAAGACCCATGAAGGTCGCTTTGTTAGGTTAAGAAGGGAGGATCTTTAGTCTCCCTCACCCTCACGTAAACTCATCTTACCTATAACCACTGCCTTCGTTATGGTGTCTTTGAAAGGTTAAGAAACGTGAAAAGTCAACCTTCCAAACGGAGACCATTCTGAGTTATTGTGAGAAGGTTCGGGACGAAAATGTCGCTTCAGAAAGACATCCTTTCACACGAATACCTTTATGGGACATTAATGGAAGTACCGGTTCAATCTCATGGTTCCAACCTGTACTTAATAATTAATAATAATAATAATAATTAATTGACTGGCACGACAGCCCGCTTACGCGAGACTTATGCCTAGCTTCCCGCAACCACCCGTGTTGTGCGTGTGAATTTGTACGCGGGTGGAAGGGACCTACAGTTTTATGCCGGTTCCGAACGGCAGGTTGGGAGCTCTTTCATAAGCAATTATTACTCTCAGAGGTTTGCCATTTCCAGCTGAGAGGACAGCCACCGAAAGAGAAAACGAGTTTTCCCGTTATTTTTTTTTAGGTGTTATTACAGGCAGTATTTGAACCTGGGTCGCTGCCTTCGACTCGCGGTCCAACGCACTAACCAACTGAGCCACGGCGGCTGCCAACCGCCAACCTGTACTACCTTCTGATAAAGCTGTACTCGTAGATAAGGCACTCGTAGATCTGGTAACTGTACATGGTGCGTTCGTAGATTCGGTAACTGTTTGTTCCCTGCGTTATTCAATCCCTATAATAACATTAGCCCCATTATGCAGAGTCATCGTTCCTGCAGAGCCTAACAGTAGACAAATTTGTATTAACTCTAATTCTCATTCATTATCTTATTTATCTGTCAGATCCATCAGATATCAACAGATAAGACAATTTGTAATGACCATGCAGTGACCAGTAAATCCAAAGAAGCCTATAGATCTTTGGTCACAGACACTTTATATACCTGTGCTTTTTTTTATTGTTCAGACAGAGCGTCATGGGTTATCGTCACTTCAGTAGCTTCAGGATATTGACTTTGTTTTGAAAATGTAGAAGCCTATGAGAGTGTGGGCAGTACCTGCAACAGACTATCCTAGCTGACACATAACTGAACGTTTATCTGTTTAACGACAAAACCACTCTTCAGGCACCGTTCCAGTTCACCATAGTGAGAGATAATCGGGCTTCCCCTACTTAGTGACTTAGATATGGACCTCCAACTATGACATTAAATGACTCATTCCGCGGATTCTTGTCATGCATCCAAGTGATATGTTCGAGGTTGCATAACTCTTATGCTATATCCATGTATTTAAATCTTTCGGGACCGAGTTTACCGAGTTTGAAAACCAAAATACTCTTGAGAGAAATTTTCCCATGCTATGAAAGTTGGAGCTTGAAAATTATGTTGCATACTCCCAAAATCTAAAATCATCCTTTTATCGGGAAACGAATCGAATTATAGATTAAATATTTTGTGTGGGTTATAATATCTGAATAATTGTTTTGAGTGGTACTAAAAACTTGAAGGGACATATTATCCCAGTAGTCCCGAAAGGACTAAAAATTTCCTAGAGCTTAAGTTCCTTGAACATTTGATAGTCGTCAAAAATCCAAAAATCATGAGAATTAACTTTCGCATAATTCCAGACCCTGGAAGCGTCTTGTAGAGTGCAAGAAATACAGTTGTAGGGTATAGAAGTGAATAATAATATGAATTTTGGAACTCACTCACACATACTTACACACTCACAAAGCTAAAACTATTGCATAATCGGAGCGCGGCAAAGTTCGTCGCTATTGAACGTTGATGTGAACGTGTAACGTGGGCGCATGCGCCACCACAACGCAAAGTGCCCCATTGATGAAAATCGCGATGCGCATGCCGGCGATATACGCGTTGCGTTGGCGTTGTTGTTGGCTTAGTGAGCGTTTGTTTTGGTGGCATTCGCAGCTAGGTTGTTGTCCGTCCAATCTTTTGTGGTCTGTGGAGTGCGTATTAGGGCTGGGAATGGTTCAATGGTCAGCGCACTTGTTGACTCTTATACGATCGGCTCATTACTGCATTTACCTGAATATCCGGTAATGATTTGAAAAATGGGTAGGTAAGTAAAAAAAATCGGTCGGCAAATCTTTTTGAACTTTGAGTCAAGTTGCCTCTGGTCAGTATAATATAGTTTTTTTGGTTATTTATAATAGGAATCGCTTCAAGATGCATTTATTTCTATCCAATCTGGCATTTTCTGGTCGATCTTTTATATCTCCATTTCTCTGATTAAATTTATATGGATCACTTTCTTTCAGTAATTTCTTGTGATCGAACTATCACATCTCCCTTTGGGCCTTTACTGGTCGATCGGTTATACTTTTAAATACCCAATTTCATTTTTCTGATTAGCTTCATAGAGACTACTAGCCTTTCAATAGGTTCCTTTGAACGAATCGTCATATATTCCATCCTGGCCCTCTCGGGTCGACCTTTTATACTTCGTAACACCCGTATTTATTTCCCTGATATTCTTCCCTTTTATAATTTTTCTTGATCGACTTGTATATTTTTCAATACCCCTACCATACAAGAGACCACAAGATTTTCAGTAGGATTTTTGATCGAACTATGATATTTGTCCATTTTGGTCTTTTCTGATCTTGCCTTCATAGGAACCACTATCCTTTTAGTAATTTCCTCTGATCGAGTCATATTGCATCATTCATATTTTTCGAGTCATATCATATTTTCCATTTTGACCTTTTCTGATCGATCAGTTATCCTTTTAAATACCCATTTTAATTTTTCTTATTGGCTTCATAGGGGCCACTAGCCTTTCTCTGATCGATCCTGATCGATCTCTCACATTTTTCAATACCCATATTCCTTCTTCTTGATTTTTAGGGACCATTACTCTTTCAGTAGATTTTTGTGATTTTATTTAATTGCTTCCTTCATTTCTCTGATTCTGTTGCTTTAATGAGCCTTCACTGGTTTCTCCTGGGTTCATAAGGACTAGCAATTTCCCCTGATTGATCTCTCACATTTTTCAATACCCATACTTATTCTTTTTGTTTTTATTGGGACCACTACTCTTTCAATAGATTTTTCTGATTTTATTTAATTGCTTCCTTCATTTCTTTGATTCTGTCGCCTTACCGAGCCTTCACTGGTTTCTTCTGGCTGAGAGGCTACATAGGGTTCACTATCTTTTTTTGTAGGTTCCCCTGATCCATCTATCATATTTTTTAATACCCATATTCATTCGTTTTAGTCTTAGTTTTAGTTTTATAGGGACCCAGTGGCGCACACAAGTGGGTGGGGAGGGTTGGTGGTTCTAACCCCCCAAACACAAAAATTGCTGGTACAAAATATGGTTTCAAATGGTATTCGGATCAAAAGTTGTACGCAAAACCCCTCCCCCCCAAAATGAAATCCTGTGTAAAACTGTAGGGACCACTACCTTTTCAGTGGATTTTTTATAATTTTTTTTATCATTGTTTTGTTAATCCATTTTAATTTTTCTGATTATGTCACTCCAACGAGCCTCCTTTGGTCTTCTCTGGCTGATTCGATTTTTCCTATTCCCATTTTTCTTATTAGTTATATAGAGACAACTATCCTTTTCTGCTTTCCTAATTGATTTATCATGTTTTTCTTCATTTATTTTAATTCATTTGATTTATTAAAAAGGGACCATTGTCGCTTTAGCGAGGCTCCACTGGGCTTCTCTTTCAACCAGTGTTGCCAGATACCTGAAATGACTTTCTCCTAAACCTAAAAAAATACCTAAATTTCCTCCCAAAAGTTAAAAAAATCTCCTAAAATTGTTTTATAATTTGCGTAAAGGAATAAAACTTCTCATAAAAAAATAAAAATATATACATAAGAAGATATAATTTTTTTTAATGCAGCCTTTTTTTATTCATGTTCAGCTTAACAACAAAAACAAAACATATAACAAATGAATTAAACAAAAAGTGCAATTTTTAGCGGGATTTCATTGTGACAGCAATAAGCGAGAACGAGATAGAACCAGGGACTTAACTATTATAAGTTTTTTAAGAAATTAATTGCAATGTAACTATTACAATGCAAGATAAATTTTATTTGTTGGTTATAATTATTATTTGCGACAATTAATTTTTACGTTGCATAATAACTGTTATGAGAAATAAATATTTTTGTCATTCTGGATAATTATTATTTTGGGATTTTTTTGTTTACGTTGCATCATAACTTTTATTTATGACTTTTTTTATTTACGTTACCGATAACTATTATTTTGAGAAAATTTTTTTTACGTTGCTTCATAACTTTTATTTATGATTTTGTTTTTATTTACGTTACCGATAACTATTATTTGAAAGAAATTTTTTTTACGTTGCCTCATAACTTTTATGAAAGACATTTTTTTTATTTACGTTGCCTTACCACATTTTGAGTATGAATTGATTTATTACATGATAATAGTTATAGGCGACGTAAAAAATTTCTTATTGGGAATAATTATTATAAAACAATAATTTTAGAAATTTCTTAAATTAGGGCAATTTTTTCATTCCCAAAAATATGGATAATAATTATTTTAGGTCTCTGGATAGAACGAGCTTACATTTTGTAAGCTTAAAAATTTTTAACACAATAGGGTGCTTTGACTATTAAAATAGATAGTTGCCAAAATATGTTTTGTTGCCCAAAGATTCACTAAGGATCCGAAAAATCCCCTAATAACTATAAATTATAAATCTCCTAAACTTTCTCCTAAACAATTTTTCATCCTAAAAATTCTCCTAAAAGGCCAAGAATCTCTTAAATCTAGGAGGAAATCTCCTGATCTGGCAACACTGCTTTCAACTTTGTTCATTTTTTTTTGGTCGACTTTACACTGGCCACTAGCCTTTCGGTAGCTTAGCATTATGGATTCGTAAATTTTTCTTTCCTCCATCTTCATTTCTATAATTATTTTTATTGGGAATAGAATGGTTCCAGCTGTAATATCTCCATTTGAAAGATTGTTGTATCAATTCATCTTTGTTCTGAAATGAGTTCTTTCTATGAGTTTTTTGTGTTTGTTATTTTTATGTCTCTTCCGTTGATCTATGCAACTCTATCACCGATCATCAGTACTGCTTCGACCGGTTATCCACTCCAATATTTTAACATCTCAATTTATTAACTGTTTTCCTATATCCCACTACCCGATCATTGATCAATTCTATTTTCCTGTCTACTGTCACTGCGTGTTGCCACCTTCTAGATTCCTCCATCCCTTCGCTGTCTGCCTGTCTTCATTCATGTCTCTTCAGATACCAAATTTTGCTTAAATATCATTTCGTCTGGTCATCCACTTTTCGACTGGCCATCGCTTCATTTAGCTATCTGCAAGTAGCTGCATTCGTATGTTTTTATTGTCGTATCGTCTGATTCGTTCGCACATTCATTGAACTATTCCCATTCCACCCAAGTACCCCTCGCGACCCTCGGACTATCTGTTGACTAGAGCTGCCTTCGCATATTTGCGTGTCTCCGCGGCTATGTCCGTGCACCCGTCCGTTCATGCGTTCATCAATCTGCTCTGCTGCACCCCGTCCCGTCCCCGAGTCGCCACTGACTGCGATTATATCACTGAACATAGAGCGAGCAAAGCGTGCTGCCTTATGCATCTTCTTCATCGCTGCCACTCCACCCGCCCGTTCGCCGCACCGCTTTATCCAACACATCTTCATCGTCTTACAATGCACACTCTAGCCGCAACAACAACAACAACAACAACACAATTATGGTTGTAACAGCAAATTTTGAAGCCACGCGAAGCAACGCGACTTTTGGCTCGCACACCGGCTGACTGGAATGACGGTTGGACGTTGGGCTCGCTGGCTCGCTCGCCGTTGCTGGCCAGCGCGTCCATTCGCTTTTCGACTGTTTATTATGTATTTTGTTTTTGCCACTTTGTGTGTGGCTCTGTATGGATTTGTTTGTGTGTGTGTGTGTTGTATAGGTGTGTGTGTGTTTGTGTTTATATGTGCGAGCGCGCGTTTGTCCATTTAAATAATGTTTTGACCTAAATTTCTTGAGCTTAGCCACCTTAACAGCGCAACAACAACAACAACAATAACGACCATCACAGCACCGACAACAACAACAACAAACAACTCATTACAAACAAAAATAAAATAAAGATAACATAGACCAACAGGAAAATACACACGAAAGCAAAATTAAAAAAAAAATTAACAAAAACTACTGCAACAACAATAAAAGCAAAAACAAACCACAAAAAACCATGACAACAACAACTAAAAGTGTGATCGAAGAAAAGATCGAAGACTACAAAAGCTTTTATGTATTTTTGTTGTTGTTTTGGTTTTGGATTTTTTCGGTGGGACTCGCCGCATGGAACCTGGGCTGACGCTGCACGCTGCGTCGGCCAGTAGCTGTGGTCATGTCCGCGCAGGCAGTCACGTTGGCGCATGCGGAGCGAAGGGAGCTGCCGCTTTGTTGTTTCGGCGCTTGTTTGCATTTTGATTTGCGTTGCTGTGCGATTGTTGTTGTTGTTGCTGTCGACGACGTTGATAAACAAAATTGAACCCGACAACTGCAGCGCGCAAATCTGCAATTCATGGCAGCCCATGCGTCAGTGCGACTGCGTCACGCAGCGGCCGTCCAGGTCCACTGCCCTGCAGCTGCTGTCGGCGCATCAACGAGGCCAACAACTCAATAGCTGGACACGACGATTAGGCGGATTTGCATGTCGCCTACAATGACACAGTTTTCTAAATAGTTTGGCGCTTTTCGGTTGCCTTGATTTGCCGCTGACGTAGTTGCAGTTTTAATGAATTTTCTCAAACTTTCCAATAAGCGGAAAATTTGTTCAAGTCCCTCTTTACTCGACACAAGTCCAACATTACATAAGACTCGCCATAGCGCCAAACAAATGAATATCACTTTAAAGCCTCATAACATTTTACACGTCATTTTTCAAACACCCAAAACACAACAACAAGCAACACACAGCCCCAAGTTGGCAACGTCGATTGCCGACCGCTTGATAAATCCATATTTATTTGTGCTTTGCCGTTGAGCGAATGAGCAACGATCGAGCGCTGCCAGCGGTAATGGTAAGGTGGCTTTTTTCTTGGCCAAAATATGCACATGAATAGTTATTCCTGGCAGCCGCTGAGCCATTCGCCACTCAAGTCGCACTCTCCAGAATGCGCCATGGCCAGTGGCGGCTGGTGGCTGAATGGGTGGGTGGGTGTTGTTGTGGTGTTGCATTTTGCCAAATAGTTGAACGCCCCTTTGGCCGTCGGCACAACTACATACATACATACATACATACAATATTTATGTGCAGGTTAAGATGGAAATGTGTGCCAAAAGTAAAAGACCCACTTCGGCGGCGTATGTGGCGGCAGTCACTGACAGCCAGCAAATGCCAAAAGCGTCTTGCAATTTAATCTTTCATTTTCCACTATAAAATTATTCAGATTGACAGCTGTGAGTGAGAGTTTTTTTAAGTAGATTTAAATTTAAAAAAATATAAAAATGAGCATATAATTGTTTGTCCTGACTGATTGTCCTGATTGAATGATTGACTGATTCATCATCGCCCAAACCGCTAAAGCTACAAATATGAAATTTGAATTATAGATACATCTTGAAAAATGAACCTCTGCTAAGACGGGATTTTTTTGAAATTCGAGGGTTAAAGGGGCAAAACATGGGCTAAGGGGGTCAATACGTGTAAACGGTATATTTTTGGAATCGCGCATACGCCGGAAAAAATTAATGCAATGTACAATTTTTTTTTCATTCTTTTATTAAAAGGTAGCAGTGCAAGAAAAAAAATTTTTTTTTTGCGTGCTCAAAATGGCGGCGGTGGTGGGGGTCCAACGTTGGGCCCAAATTGTAGTAGAAGTTGTGCCGGCGCCTCAAAAATCATCTGAAAAAATATTGCTATTAGTTATTATGAGAAAATATATGTACCTTCTAAACGAACTAACAAAAAAAAATATTTTCTCGAAAATACAAAAATACGCTCCAACCGAAAAAAATGACCTTTTTTTTCTTAATTTCCCGAAAATGGCGCCGCGGATTTCGCCAAAAACAATGAAATTTTTAGTTAGTTTAGAAGTTCTATGTTTCAAAAAGTTGCTGCCCAAATTTTAGATCAGTGGGACTAAAACTTGCCGAGATATTCTACTTCCATAATCAAAAACCAGTGTTTCGAAATAATTCGGTTTAAACTTTGCGTTACCGATATCATGCGGAACGAATTGACCATCAATACAGCGCTGCTGCAGGGGAACGGGTCATCAGAATTAAAAACCACTTGAGGGGATATTCTTAAGAGTCTATTTAGGAGTCTATTTCACAAAAAAAAATGTTTGAAAATTTTGTAAATTTACACGTATTGACCCCTTTAAGGTGTTGTATGAAGAAACTTGATTTAATGGGCCTATTGATTTCGAACTTGGTGAAAATACTGTAAATCAAAAATAATACGACACGTATTTTTAAATTTTTCGAAAATCAAAATTTTAGGGTATGAACCAAGGGTTAAGGTTCGCATAGGGAAAGACTACGAAAAAAAAATGAACCGATGGGTCTATTGACCTCTAAATTGGTAGAAATACTTCAAATAAAAAATAATTAAACATGTGTTTTTAATTTTTTTTGAAAATCAAAACATAAAGGGTTAAAAGTTTGTATGGAGAAATACGATTTTGTTTTGGCCTTTTGACTTCAAATTTAAAAAAGAACTTCAAATGTGAAAAATTCGATACGTGTTTTTCATTTCTTTGACAATCAAAACCTACCCGGGTCAAGAATGGTTTAAACTTTGTATGGAGAAACAAGATTTTATGGGCCTTTTAACTTCAAACTTATATTATTAATAATAATAAGTGTTTTTCATTTTTTCGAAAATCAAAACCTAACGGTGTCAACTATGGGTTGAAAATTTGTATGGAGAAACAAGATTTTGTGGGCCTTTTGACTTCAAACTTGGTATAAGCACTTCAATTTTTCGATTTTCCGAAAATTAAAATTTAACGAGGTCAACAATGGGTTAAGGTTTTTAGACGGGAAGACTACGAAAAATACATGAACCAATAAGCCTATTGACTTAAAAGTTGGTGAAAACATTTGAAATCAAAAATAATTTGACACGTGTTTCTCATATTTTTTTTAAATCAAAACTTAAAGGGGTTAAAAGTTAAAAGTTTGTATGGAGAAACAAGATTTAACGAGCCTTTTGACTTCAAACTTTGTGAAAGCAGTTAACATGCGAAATAATTTGATACAGGTTTTTCACTTTCTTAAAATTCAAAATCTAACGGGGTCAACGATGGGTTAAGAGTTTCTATGGGGAAACATGATTTAATGCGTCAATTGACTTAAAATGTAGTGAAAGCACTTCAAATGAGATTAATTAGATAAAGGAGATTTATTAGATAAATATTCGTTCATAAAAATCTGATAGGATCAACAAAGTGTTAAGGAGAACTTGATTTATTGGACCCATTGACTTCAAACTTGCGTGCAAATCCGCGGGGCCCTGCTAGTTTTCAATAAAGCTAACGATATCATATCTCCAACAACGATTTCATTTGATAAGAAGGAGGTGGGTGTGTTCTGTACACAACTTTTGAGCCAAACGCCATTAACCCTTTCGACCCCAAAGTTGCCTGAGAGCAACTTCTCTTATTTGTCATCTTATAGCAAAAACTATGATTGATTTATGGGTTTAATTTAAGTAGGAACCAACAAACTAATATTTTTAGAAGTGAATTCAAAGCAAATTACAAAAATGTTACTGTTATCTCCAAAATCAATTTCCAATAATTTGCAGCGATATCAGGGATAGTTTGTGTTCTAATTGAAGTCTACGGATTGGGAGCGTTTGATCAAAACCCAGTTTCTTTAATAATGGTTAAATAAAATCAAAAAGTGATAATTTTGCATTTTTCCATAAATATTAAATAATTTTTCTGTAACTAAAAAATATTGATACAAAATTTATTTAACCCGTTTTAAGCTAAAATTGTTCGAAAGTAAACTAGCTCTAGAACTATAACAAAGGAGCGTGGCGACTTCAAATGTCATGTGCACAGTTCATGATTTAAATACCAAAAAGTAATATCAAGACACATTGTAAACTTCGGGGTCGAAAGGGTTAAAAATCATAGGTGTCGTCTACAATTTTTTAAACAAACAGATATTTCGTGAGTTTGAACCCCCGAAACCCCCCTTGCGTGGGTCAGTATTTCACACAATATTTCATTTTTAAATATTAAAGTTAAGACACGCTTAATGAAAACCCCTTAACCCGGTGGCGCCTAGCGTGACCACACCAAATTTTCAATTAAAAAAATTTATTTTTTCAATTGTGCTTCATATCAAATCACTTAAAAAGTGTTTCAAAATTCGAAAGAAAAAGAGTTCCAGCACATTAGGGTTAATATTGCAAATAATTTTTATACTCGGACTCTGTATTTTAGAGTGTTTTTCTATGAGAGCAACCACATCGTTGTGGATGTAATAATTACTAAAACATAAAACTTTTTACGCATAACGAAAATTTGAATATTTCTTCATTTACTTTAACATTTAAAACAAAAAAGTATCTAAATTGAAAGAAAACGGCAAATAAAAAAATTATCTATTTTTTCTGCTTCTTCTTCCTTTACTATGTCAAGATATACCATTAAAAAATGTGTATATTTCTCTTCTTTAAACTTAAATATTCAGTTTATTAATTTCGTATTTTTCCTAAAACTTTAAACTATTCTAAGGACCAACCAAAAATGTATTCTTGAAACCATAGAGGATGCAGACGTCCACGAAGTAGCATGTTGCCATATGGCAACAAAATAGCGAAAGGGTTAACACGAAAGTTGAAGAACGACAACGACGGTGTTCGATGAAGGAACCAGGAAGCAAGCAGAAGCTCTGTTGCCGTTTGCTGTGACCGTCGTGAACGATTTGTAAAGACATTTTGAACTTGTTGACGAGTTGTTATAGCCAACTAAGTAAGTTAACTTTATTAGGTTCTTATCATGGAATCTATTCCAAATTTGTTCTCATATCGAATTTTACATTCCCCCTGCAGTTCGCTCACACTCGAATTAATAGCGTGGAACAACATGCATACATACAAACATATACAATTTTCATGACATAATAACATAATATTTTTTCGGTATCTTGATATCGAGTACAACATCTTTGAGCCATGGCAATTTTCGAAAGCGATTGCTTCATCGACTTTGTTGTTGTTGTTGTTGTTTTGGTTAGTAGATTTTTCGATTTAGTAAATGCACGAAAAAAAATAATGAAAACAAAAACCAAGTAAAACACCGAAATTCCTCTTTAGTTTTCCCTTTCGTTTTCATTGGCGCGTGAAGCGACTTTTCAGAGCAGCCCAAAAGCATAATAAGTTTACTGTGCACAACAACAACCAATAACAACTCAGTGCCCAACAACAATTTTGTTCAGAAGCAAAGTGATCATTAAAGCTGCGACTGGTAGAAGCTGATAGCAGAAGTGGCTGCAACTAATGTTTTTATTGCCGTTTTTATGTTTGTTGTAATGGTGCGCAGCCAAGCAGCAACTTTACAAAATCCGCCGGCAAGCACGTCGAAACCAAAGTCGAAACGGCCGTCGCGAGCTGCAAGTGGCCCCCGGAGAGGAAAATTGCATTTTGGGCGCCTGAGTGCAGCGAAACGTTGAAAGAATGTTCCAGCGCGCCAAGTTTCTAAGCCGCGACGCCGACTCGCAGCCAAAATGCCGCCTTTTGGCCGCTTATATAAAACAGCAACAGCGACAGCGACAGCGGCAACGCTAAATGGGAAAAACGCGGTGCAGTTTTGCCAAATGGAAAATCAGCGCAGTCGACGGAAACCTAAAGCACCAAGCAAGAAATGCGCCTGGAAAAGGCGCACGAGAAATGTCAAATCTGACAGTTGCGCTGACAAGCTGACGAGTGCCGATCAGCGACGCTGCATCAACGACAACAACAACAAAAATAAACGAATTCAAAATAGACGCGCAGCAAAAGTTAATGCAGGGAGCCAAAACCAAACGCCACCACTAACTATGACAACAACAACAACAATAACACGAATAGCAACAATAAACCAGCAATGCTCGCCAAACACCAAAACAACAAACAGCCAACGAGCGATTCCAGCATGTGTGCGAAACTAGGTCAGCATGTCGTATGCGCCGACGATGGGAGGCGACAGCAGCACGAAGCGGCCGAAACGAACGGCCAGCTACGAGCGCAGCACCAAAAGCGATTTGCGTCGGCTGTTAAATAGTGCAGCAGCATTGGCAGCGCATCGTTGTTGTTGTATCATAGAAAGTGAAAACCAACGAAGGTCCAAATGTGCCGACGCAACACCCGAAACCGAAACCAGAAAGACATCTTCGTTGAGGCGACACGCCGCAAATCGTAAATCACATAACGACTCAACAAGTGAGCGCCAAGGGGTCACAGCGGGGGATTAAAGTGCAACGGGGGAAAGAGAGGCCGAGAGACGGATTAGCTTAATTACAGCGCCCACGGTAATAGGAAAATCATTAGCACCAACAACAAGCCAGCGCCCAATTGAAACTCCGATAACGCGACGCGCATGCAAACTCGCTCGACTTAAGGCGGGCGGGGCAACCAGCTGAGCAGTAATTGAATTTTTTATTTAGACAACCCGTGTGGCTCGATTTGATATCTGTTGTTGGTATTTGTATCTATGTCTGTACTGTAAGAACTCCTACACGAAAGGAGTTGCCAGATTGTATATTTCCTACGTAGATTTAGTAGAAGACTGACATCACTCCAGGCTCCGGGTTAGATAAAATACTTATGTCAGAGTTTGCTCATTCATTAAAAAAAAAAACAACTAAAAATTTTCTTTATTCAGTTAAAGTTTGATTTTGTTATGAAATTCTAATAAAAACTAAAATATTTGAATTGAATTATTGCTTATTTTTAACCCCCGGATTTGATCATTGGAGTAGGTGGTGCCCAATACGAGGATAAACAATAATAAAAAAGAAATAATAAATTATAACTTAATACTCAAATGGTATACGCCACTATAACTCGTCAAGTGGGCGTGGGCTTGCCTAAAGTATTTTGTAAGTAATAACTGCAACGACCTAACCTAACCTCACATACCTGAAACAACGAGGTATCGTCACTAGAACCGAGATTTTAGCTTAGGTTTGCCAAAAAAAATCTCGTGTTCTAATGAATCACTACATGGATCACGAATTTCTACAACACGTGAATGGATATCCATCTGATATTGCTCAGGACCCAATTGGGTCTATATTTGTAGTCGCTAGAACCGAGATCTCAGCTTAGGTTTGCCAAAAAAATCTCGTGTTTTAATGGATCACTACATGGATCATGAATCACTACAACTCGTGAATGGATCTCCATCTGGTATTGCTCAGGACCCAATTGAGATCTTTATGTGTCATCACTAGAACCGAGATCTTAGTTTAGGTTTGCCAAAAATACTCCTGTTTTAATGGATCCCCACATGGATTATGAATCACTCACAATACTTGAACGGATCTCTTAATTTTTTAATGGATCACTACATGGATCGTGGATCACTACAACTCGTGGATGGATCTCCAGCTGGTATTGCTAAGGACCCAATTGGGTCTATATGTGTCGTCGCTAGAACCGAGATCTTAGTTTAGGTTTGCCAAAAAGACTCCTGTTCTAATGGATCACTACATGGATCATGAATCACTACAACACGTGAATGGATCTCCAGCTGGTATTGCTAAGGACCCAACTGAGGTCCATGTGTAACAATAGCGACCAGTTACACATTCATAACTAGGCATTTCCCTACAAAATGAGAAACAGCATGAACGTTGTTGCGATGTAACATAGATACCATAGGGTATTCGAAAAAAGGGACTTTGCAAAATTATTGGCCCTCTTCGCATGGGCTATGACTAACGAATATTCATGGATAAACTACAAGTTACATGATGAATGAATGCTTAATGACATGAATATGTCGTGGCATATGAACATCATGACTTGGATATGTCATCTAAAGGTCGAAGAAACACCGTCGAAACGATGCTAGATGAAATAATGCAAGCACAACTACAAAAAGATACGAGAGTCGAACAACAACTACTCGAAACACTGCGTCCATTGTTGAACTTTTATTTTCATCATTCATTATTACATTCCTTTTATGTTATCTAGGAAATATCGAATTTTACTTGGTTTGGTCAAACAGTTTCTTTGTATGTGTCATTTCTTCCTTCTTGCTTGCATGAGGGCGGGACCCTCGGTTATGATATGCATCGTCCATCGTTTCTTCATCTTTCAAAAAGAATTTTTGGAACCTTATGCATATTTAGTACGTAATGTTCACTCAAAAATCCTAATACGAGTTTGATCCTCCGTACCGCTTAAGCCCGGTAGATACCCAGCGAATCTTTCAGAATTCTTATGTTGAAAAGACAGTTTGTAACTACGCTGTTCTACTGTTTTGGACCACTTACAGTTTGCCTGATTCACGAAATTGCTGACGACGAATCAAAAGACCATGTCTTTTAATAATAAATCTATATATATAAAAGAGAGTGGCAATATGTGTGTGATCGCATCACGCTCAAACGGAACGGCCGATTTTCATGGGGTTTGTTTTGTTCGATTCTTATTAAGTCAGTTCAGGTTCGTGCGAAAGAAAATTCCGGAAAATCTATTGGAAAAGTCGGAAAATCCATGCCATATTTGACCGTGATTTTTGAAAATTTTCAGATAATAACTTTGGAACCATAAGTCACACATCAATTAAATTCACTACGAACTTACTATTTAGTCATGTCCTGCGACAGAGAGAATGGGGCGGGTATTGGACGAGGGGGTGTGGCACCACCCATACAAGTCAAATCTTAATAATGGAATATCTTTGAAATTGTAAGGTGCACAGCATTGAAATTTAGTATAGTGTCATCCCATAGATGAGTCATTCCACTGGTAAGATTTGATGGGCGTTGGACAAGGGGCGTGGCACATTTTTTGTGACCCAAATATTTCGCTGAACTATAAGTCGCACAGCAATGAAACTAAGTACGAACCTACCATTTATTCATATCTTTCGACAAAGGGAATGGTGCGGGTATTGAACAAGGGGGCGTGGCACCGCCCATACAAGCCAAATTTTTAATAGAGAATATCTTCGAAATTGTAAGTCGTACAACACTGAAATTTAGTATTCCGTCGTCCCATAGATGAGTTATTCTACTGGTAAGATTTGGTGGGCGTTGGACAAGGGGCGTGGCACTTTTTTGTGACCCAAATATTCCGCTGAACTATAAGTCGCACAGCAATGAAATTAAGTGCGAACCTACCATTTATTCAAATATTTCGATAGAGGGGATGGTGCGGGTATTGAACAAGGGGGCGTGGCACCGTCCATACAAGCCAAATCTTTAATATAGAATATCTTCAAAATTGTAAGGTGCACAGCATTGAAATTTAGTATAATGTCGTCCCATAGATGAGTCATTCTACTGGTAAGATTTTATGGGCGTTGGAAATGGGGCGTGGCAAATTTTTTGTGACCCAATTATTCCGCTGAACTATAAATCGCGAAGCAATGAAATTAAGTACGAACCTACCATTTTCCCTTTCGACAGAGGGAATGGTGCGGGTATTGAACAAGGGGGCGTGGCCCTGCCAATATAATTTAAATCTGGTTCAAGCGCAATCCATTTCTTTACTGAAACTTAGCAGCAACATTGCTTATTTGAGGGCCTCGATTGCGTTAATCAGTAGCTCCCTCCTCTTCCTTTAGTTGGTTTTCTTCGTCAATTTGCATCGCCATAGATTCG